>NMRB01001940.1:41578-100278 GCA_002633025.1 Notospermus geniculatus | reverse complement strand
AAAACGGGTGCAACCGAGATAATAGTGGATGCTAGCCCTGTAGGACTGGGAGCAATGCTCGTGCAGGAACAGTCGGGTGTGAAGTGTGTCATCTGCTGTGCGAGTAGGAGTCTGACTAGGGTCGAACGCCGGTATTCACAGACGGAAAAAGAGGCGCTAGGTATTGTATGGGCCTGTGAGAGATTTCATGCATACCTGTATGGAATCAAGTTTGAAATCGTCACAGACCACAAGCCATTGATCGATATATATACTCGAAAAAGTCAAAACCTTGTGCACGCATAGAGCGTTGGGTACTCCGATTACAATCGTATGACTTCACTGTGAGGCATATCCCAGGAAAGGAGATGGTAGCAGATGCTTTGTCTCGACTCATAAAGGACACTAGAAATGAGGAAGTTGTTAGAAATATCGGAGAGGAGTATGTTCGATTTATTGCAAAAATCGCGACGCCGAAAGCTCTCTCCACAAGGGAGATAGAACGTGAATCGTCATCAGATGAGAAGCTGGAAATTCTAAGGCAGTGTATCGCATCGGAAAACTGGGATGACTGTCCAACTGAGTATAAATGTGTTCGGAGTGAGCTGTGTACTGTCGGTAAATTGGTTCTCCGGGGATGTCGCATTGTTGTTCCAAAAGCTTTGCGATCTCGCGTTGTGGAATTGGCCCATGAAGGACACCCTGGGATTGTAAAAACGAAATCGAGACTGAGAGCGAAAGTATGGTGGCCCGGGATTGATAAGCAGGGTGAGAGGGAGTGCAGAACATGCCCTGGTTGTCAGTTGGTAGCCCAGCCTTCGTGCCCCGAGCCGATGAAGCGCGTTCAAATGCCTACAATGCCATGGCAAGACACGGCAGCAGATCTGCTTGGCCCAATGCCGGAGGGAGAGTACATTTTTGCCTTGGTGGACTATTATAGCAGATATTTTGAAGTGGAAATTCTGAAAACCACAACCTCCACAGATCTTATTCGGTGTTTGGATGTCATGTTTGCGCGCTATGGATATCCGTCATCACTCAAGACTGATAACAGGGCAAACTTGATTTTGGAGGAGTTCGAATCATATCTGGAAGAGTGTGGAATAGAACATAGGGTGAACCCACCCCTATGGCCCCAGGCAAATGGGGAGATCGAGAGACAAAATAGGACTATGCTTAAAGCTATGCGTATTGCGCACGCTCAGGGTAAAGATTGGAGGGAGGAACTCCAGAAGTCACTCCTGTGTTATAGATCCACACCCCATGAAGTGACTGGTGAAACCCCAGCCAAGTTAATGTTTAACCGGGAAATTCGGACGAAATCACCAGAATTTCGCGAGGATAGCAACCGTGAAGTCGCAGCACGTGATCGCGATGCTGAACATAAACAAAAGGGGAAGGATTATGCCGACCGAAGGCGACACGCTAAGGACATAGCCAGCACCGGAGATACAGGAATCTTCTCCAAAGACACAAACTAGGTCTGGTAGGATCGTTAACCCGCCAGCAAAATTCAAGGATTTTGTGATGACCTAAATTCTGTAGTCTCACGTGCAGGAGATATGGCCATTTATAGGGCAGAATAATCCCTTGGCCTTATTTGCTTTTTGGGTAGTCCACCCCAATTAGCCTTAACTGTCCCTTGTTTCAAAGTTTTCAAAATTGGGTTTAAAAGTTTGTTTTCTGAACTCTTGTGATTTGGACTTTCATTCTCTGAACTCGTGTTATTTGGACTTTTATTCAAGTAGTAAGTGACTAGGAGGAGTAAAAGTTTGGACTTGAGCTGCAGTTGGCTGCTCACTTTAGAGTGGAGGAATTCATGAAAAGTTTCAGGTTATAATTTGACCTGTCCTGGTGACATAGTATTTGATTTGTTTCTGGTCAGGAGACTATTGTGATTTCATTTGTGATAATGTGTGTGACTTTAACTAGCCTAGTTAAGGGTAAGAAACTTAGTAATTTCTGATATGCTCTGCTAAGGACATTTTGAAAATGAGGACTCTTGGACTGTCGTGTTTGTGGCGCAGAGCTAACTAGTATTTGAGATATCCGATATTTCATTGGATCATATCTTTGTGTTCAATCTCAGAGGATGGCTTCTCCTCTAAAAAGGGGAGGGGTTGTAGTGTTTGTGCACTTTTGGCCTACTTGGCGCTCCATATGATTGTGTCACTTTTAGTTCGTCTTGTGCCTGAGTGGGGGCTCTCGGAATAAAGACCAAAATGGTGGATGTCAAATCTTGTTGTCTCATATTTCATCCAACCCAATCAGACACATCGGCCACAACGGTTATCCTCTTCCCCTAGCCTGATGTTGGACTTGGACTTCAAAATTGAATTTTGAAGTGGCGCTATTATTCACTTCAAAATTCAACTTTGAATTTTGAATTTTGAAGTGGCGCTATTATTCACTTCCATTTGAAATTTGAAGTGCCTATTATTCACTTCAAAATTCAATATTGAATTTTGAAGTGGCCCTATTATTCACTTCAGAATTCAAGATTGAATTTTGAATTTTGAAGTGGCAATTTTCTCACTTCAAAATTCAAAGTTGAATTTTGAATGAGCATTCTGGGCTTTCGTAGTTTAGGGATCGGGCTTGGTTTGTGGCGGGTCAGTCCGTTGCACTCGCAATTACAGAAATGTGACATTCTCCTTCAACGGTCAATGACTCTCAATCTTCGAAGGTGAGGGAGTGGTTTCATGAGACATGTGAGAAGGTGGAAATGGCTAGCTTTCTAGTTCACCTGTGGTGAGCTCTTACGATGGTGCAGCGTCCGTCGCCCATGCCGTAAATGCTCCCTTTACTGAGTTTGACACTCTCGCCCTTTTGAATCAAATATATAGAATTTCTGTACATAGGGATTGAGGATAATTGCTTGAGGTTGCCCTAGTCGACCCGGCGTACCACCATTTTGACCGGCAAGGCCTAGAAGTGATGTGACTTTGCGATTCCAATCTCGTCTTCAGCTGTACATATGGGAAGCTGGGTATAGTTTGTCCAGACAAACTATACCCTGGGTGCAGTTTGTCCAGACAAACTATACCCTGGGTACAGTTTGTCTGGGTGACACTGAACCTGGGTACTTTGTCTATACCCAGGACGACAACAACCCCTTCAGCCAGACTATCCCTATACCTTTTGGTTCTGTCGTCGGGGAAAACGAATGGCTCTTCCTACGGTTAGAATTTTTTGAAAATCCGTCCGTCAGGTACCTCGCTATCCAATCATGCCAAGAAATATCAATTCTTCCAATTGCGTCCAATCCTTATCTTTGCATTCTCCATAGAGCGAAGTGTAATGTTTATGTCACAAGTAGGCGTTGCCAACACACTTGAGCGTTTATCATCTTGCTGGCCTACATGTAACTGAACATGGAAAAGGCAAAGACCTAGCTGTTGTCTTGGGACATAATCTTGCAGCGTAAAGAAATCTATCGGTCGCTATCGATTTATCAAACATAATAACAACCGCTATTTTTTTAATCCCACAGTGATCACAAGCTTAATCAAATACGTTGGCTTTGTCCACTGCATAGGAAGCGATTAGTTTTGTTTTGTATTCATTTTCTATTTGGTATCCAAAAAAAGAGCACAAAAACGACACACAGTATACAATAAATCGGAAAGTCGTCTCCGAATATCTCCAAGCGAGGTCTTCCTCAGGCGCTATATATTTTCTATTCGGGGTGGGGAATCCTCAGGCGCTATATATATTTTCTATTTGGGGTGGGGAATAAAGAAGTTGACAAATATACGGTTCCTTTCCCTAATATCCTGCATTTCCTTCTTCCCTCGAGTTTGACTAGCTACAGCAAGAGGTTAGCGTTACACTTTTTGAAACCTCTTCTTTTAATACTCGTTCATTCAGGACAAAAAAACGGATACAACTATTCAGTCGGTTCAACAAGAAGAGTGAAATGAGTCGATCTGCTGGGAGGTTCACCCATTCTTCGTCCAAAGATGACCTCTGAGGTTCGGGGATAAAAACCTGCCCGAGGTCCCAAGGTATCACCTAAAGGCGAACGCTGACAGGGGTTTCTCAGTCCAGACAGGCTATGGAACGAACTCGGTGATGAACTGAGGAAGGCTTCAACCTTTTGGAAGTAGGCCTAATCTGATGAAGTCCCACCATTCGAGACGGTGTATATTGTGAAACTGCATAAAAGGAATTTTTTCGACAGAAAGGATAATTCGTCACCATCATTTTCATTATTAAAAAAAGTATTAATCATTGATCAAAGTTATGGATTGTGGATGCACACATGTACACTCATGGCCAAAAATAAATTGACAACAGTTTTTTTGAATATCTCCAAACCAATTGGGTAGAGAACGTTAATCCCAACATATATAGTAGCAAATTTTCCTGCCTATCTAATGGTATCAGCGTCGAAAAATTCCGTTGAAAGCTGCATTTGACAGAAGGAATTTTGTAAAGACATGTTTCGTTGCTACTTTTTCATTTGCATGATTTCATTTTTATATCACTGTGTTCTGCTCATCAATGACTTTCATAACATGTCCTATAATTTCAATTACAAAATCACATTTCTACACATAATAGTTGAAATAACAGGATATATTATGAACGGCCTCGATGAGTAGAACACAGTGATATAAAATTGTCAATGAAATCATGCAAATAAGAAAGTAGCATAAAACATGCCTTCACACAATTCCGTCTGTCAAATGCGGCTTTCAGCGGAATTTTTCGACGGTAATACCATTAGATAGCCAGGAATATTTGCTACTATATATGTTGGGACCAAATTTCTCTACTCCATTGGTTTGGAGATATTCAGGAAAAACTGCTGTCCATTTATTTTTAGCCATGAGTGTACGTCACACAATTCTGATTTGATTTCCATGTTAAAAAAATATTTTTGAGAAGGTAACTTGCATATTTTCCTATCACTGGGTACCGTGTTCTTTTATTTAAACATGGTCATATGATACCCTGCACATATAATATGTGCAGGTACCTGTCGGAATATGAAACATGACGTCAGTGTTCCTATTGCTAATTACTGACGAACATGAAAATGTACAGACACACTCTACTGTCGACCGAACCTTAGTCTTGTATCGTTTTCGATAAAACAGGTCATCGTGAATCTTCATGAAATACCAGGTACTCTCTTCATCATGTTCATGTCTCCATAAATGGTAAACACGACACCCATCACCTGAAAAGCGAGGTATTACCTATAGAATGAATGAATGATATTCTGAAAAAACATGCAGGGTTTGGAATTTCGGTTAACCCTATTGCTCGACCAATATAATTTTTTCGATTGAAGCTGGTGTGATTGAATCAAAGCCCCCCCCCCCCCACCCGNTTCCAATAAACGTTTTTCTGAATTATTTCTGTGCGTGTTGGTCGATTTCAATGAAACTTCATCAGCTGATGGGGACAATACGGGGGCAATGGTTGCTGTGGATGGTGTTCTGAAAACAGTGCATCGTGGATGTGCCATGCTGTAAATCTCCCTTTACTGAGTTTGACTGTTTTACCCCAAAGATCAAAGGGCCGATGGGGTAGCAATTAAGACCATAGGTGTGAAAACAGTGACTTAAGGACCATAATTAGCCCTAATTAAGGACCTGGCTGAAGTGTCAAAATCACTTTTCTTGCAATATGTTTCAAATTCAAACAGTATCAATTTATTTCAAATGCTCTCACTAGCAGAATACTTCAGCAACGAAGAAAATCCGTCAACAAATAAAGATTTTACAGCATTTTTTTTGAGCATTCACTCATCTGTGCTATTCCTCACAACGAGTATACGCACTCAGCTGTTATAATACAATTGGTATGAATGAACCAAGTGTTTCCTGATTGGCTGTGCTGGTGCTGCCAATCATACTATATGGGCCCACTGTCTTTGAGGTGCAATGGTGTAGGAGAGGGGAAGTTTTGTGGGACAGTGTGAGAGTGACCTTAAAGATAATGTATCACGGGTATTTTCGCGGGCCACGAAAGTCATTGTTTGTTTATATTTTGTTTGTTTATGTCCAGTGTTTTATTGTCTTATGAGTAATTTGTTGGTGGCTTACCCCTCTAAAAATTCTTTTGACAACAAAAGTATTCAATTTGGTGGGTTGGCATGTCCCAAAAAGTCCAAATAACATGATGTAAACATCCATGTTTACAAACATTGAATGTAAACAATGAAGTCGTGATATATTATCTTTAAAACCTGTAAAATGTGATGGAATAGTGTCAAAATCTTTGAATAGCGGGAATTTCAGCAGCACTCTGTTCCATAACGGGCATTCGATGAAGTGTAAAGAGGAGAGTTATTTGTGGAGGAAATGTCCTCAGTCCTAGTTAGTTGAGCACTTCATATTGGAAATGAATGGAAATTCTCAGAATATTCCACATTTATTAGCAAGAGTGTATGTGATGTCATCCAACAATAAATTTACGGATTAATCGGCATCATTCAATCAGACTCTAAAGAGACGAAGACCCTTACTCCTATGACAAACAATACACGGGGGCATCAGCAGGACGGGTTCATCGCCTACTTACACATCTTGTTTCTAGTGATATCTTTGTCGGTTATAATGGAGTCAAATATCATCAACCGGGCAAGATAACCAGTGAAGGTATATTCGTGAACACTCATCCTGGAATGGCCTATCGAAAACAGTGTGATATTGGTATTTTCTATGTTGACAGGATATGAAAATTTTGTCAACATCGGATTCTCTAATCTTTTCCCGTTGACAATGAACACAACTGATACGTTGTAGATATTTCTCATCCCTTCCGCAGTTATAATAATCTCATTCCAGCCATTCATTTGATTGCGTTTGGTAGCAATGTAGGTGGCCAAATAGAGCGTTCGCTTGTTCATTTTTCCCATTTCAAACATGACTATCCTAGCCCTAACATATACGGACAAAATATTTCCATAGTAGTTTTTCCCCAAAACACATTGCTCTTCATTCAACCAGAAATCTATTCTAAGGTAGAAAATCATGGTCATTCTGTCAACCGGTAAACGGACTGGCGATAGCAGTGACACGTAGGCAGTCCGGTCAATAAATCTGAGGACTTTGTCAAAGATGTTTGATATAACGTACTGTGTCTTCCCAATCACCCTGTTCACGAGGAAGCGTACACGCCGTTTCATATTTTAATGAGAAATGAGTAGACATAAAATCTGAAGCTTTCTCGCCTTATGAATTCCCGAGTCCGATAATAATGTACTAGCACATCAGTACCCGTGTGCAAGTTGAAATGTGTATGCACAGTTGCTGAATAAAACGCTACCCATATACACGTAGGCCTAGGGTAAAGACGGTTGACATCGTTGAGGGTGGCACAAAATGACAGCAACTTACACAGTTGAGTGTAGTTCATTGCTGCACACCCCGGCCTGAGGAAATGAGACAATCCGTGGCGTCACTGGGATTCCACGTTCGGGAAATCCCAAATCTACGCAACATTGACAAACTTTGTTGGGGTATCTTCTGGGAAACACCGAACACTCTATAAATAGATTGCTGTGGTCAACGAAAGAATTCCACTTCAAAATCATACTTTAACTACATTTGTTCCAGTTCGTATGGGGAGGTTTCAGCTGTGGGCACATCCCAAATCTACGCAACATTGACAAACTTTGTTGTAGACTAGTTCCCGGTCCCAAAATAACCCTGATGGAGAAAGGGACCGGTATTGGGCTGTCATTTTGTGGCAGAAAGCTGCCACAATATGACGTCACAGAGGATTCCCCTCAGTACTGAGAAACAGCTTACTTACCTCACATCCCGAAATAGCTAACCAATCAACTGCGACGTTACAAATTCAAATTCAAAAAGAGCTAGCCAATCAACTACGTCGTTACATCAGGCAATACCGGTCCCTTATCCGTTAGCGATATTGGGACCGGCAACCAGTCTAACTTTGTTGGGGTATCTTCTGGGAAACCCCGAATACTCTATAAATAGATTGCTGTGGTCAACGAAAGAATTCCACTTCAAAATCATACTTAACTACATTTGTTCTAGTTCGTATGGGGAGGTTTCAGCTGTGGGCACATGGTTGACATTTTGAGGAGCGGCGTGGTGTAGTGGTTAGCGAGACGGACTTCTGATCAGAAGATCCCGGGTTTGATTCCCAGTCCTGACCAAGAAAAAAACACGCTCGCTTGTGACCTTGAGCAAGTCACTTTGCCTCACATGCTTCACCCCACCCAGGTGTAAAAGGGGTACCTGGCTGGTAGAGATGGTCTATTTGAATGTTAGTCCAAGAGCGCTGAAATCGGCTGCCGGGACTGTAATACTCCCCGGGGAGTGGAGATATGAAATTGGAATGAACAGGCCTATAGCTGGGGGTAATAATTGTGAAGTGCCTTGACACTTAAATGTAAAAGGCACTATAAGCCCACATTATTATTATTATTATTTTGGCACAGGTGCAGCAGTTGTTGACATTAAAACGGAAGTCTATTCTTTTAACAGTATAGAAGCTCAGTTCAGTTCATACAGCAAAGCTGTTTTGTTATCTGGCAAGGACCTGCGAGGTGCCCTCTATGCTAGGGTCTACATTGAACAAGGGTCACAAGAGGTGCCCCTCACTCACAACGATGTGCCAACAATGTCAGAACAGTTTTAAAAACGGTCAGGCTCACAATCTAACCGGGTGGCATTATCAGGAAGGTGGGACCGCGGAAACCACAAGACGCCCAAGGAATGAGGATCCTAGCTACGATAAAGGGCAGCACATCGAAATAAGGTCCTCTACAACGGACGCCTTTTGTGAGGGAAATTGATCAGGACCCATGTAACGTTTTTCAGTGACATTACAATTAGATTGACGGAATAAGCGGCGACTTGACAATGGGCGACACACATAGAAACAACGAGTCCTTTTCCCAGTGTTTTCCGAACAATGGGAAGCACACAGAAAAACGGCCACACTGAAAAACGTTACGCCTGGATGTCAGGACGGGATGTCAGTTTCACTTCAATAGTTTTAGTCACTAGTGACACCTACTGAGGCACTGTGCTAGGGTCACCATTGGACAGTGATTAAGCCTGCTGCACACTGGAGCTATCTGCTGAGCAAAAAGTCATTCGAGACCGTTTGCTCAGCAGACAGCTCACCAAAATAGGCGCACACGCGAGCTTTCTGCCTCGCGAGGCAGAAAACTCACCGAAATTACGCGCACACGCGAGCTATCTGCTGAGCAAAAAGTCTCGAATGACTTTTTGCTCAGCAGGTAGCTTCAGTGTGCGGCAGGTTTTACACGCCCATGTTTTTATTTCCGAAGTAAGTGCGTGATGCAATCGCTTCTTTCGAATTCCTACCTGATATTTGAATCCTTCCCGTTCAAATCCACCCTTAACAAAGCTGCAGGATTAATTACAAAAATCATGATGACAAAAAGGCTTTGTTGTCCTACATGGAAAAAATGTTGAAATTTACAATATGAATACCAAATCGCTTGAAGGGCAACGACGGGAAAACTGAATTCCAGGTCATTGCCTCAAAAATAAAGATGAAACGCCTCATGCCCCTGCCTCAAATGAGTATTGGATCTGCAACTATTCAGCCAGTTTCACACGTTCGCAACCTTGGTGCCAAGTTTGATTCCAACATGTCTATGTCCGCTCAGGTGTCCAAGACGGTCCAGTCAATGTATTTTAATATTTCCAGAGTGGCGAAAATTCGTCGCCACCTTAGTGATGATGCTTGCGCACGTGTTATCAATGCTCTCGTCACATCCAGATTAGATTTTCAAAATGGTCTTCTTCTGGGCTTGCCTGACTCGGAAATTTTACGTCTCCAGAGAGCTCAAAATACTGCTGCCAGGCTATAGACCAGGACCCCACGTCGCGAGCACATCACAGCCGTCTTAAAGTCTTTGCATTGGCTCCCAGTGAGGCAGCGCATTGAGTACAAGACACTCTTGCTCACCCACAAAGCTCTTCATCACGAGGGTAGTCCTTTGTACCTGCGTGAATTCGTCAGTCTCCATCAGCCTTCCCGGAGGTTGCGGTCGTCTGATGACCCATGGCTATTAGCCATTCCACGTTCAAATCGGGTATACGGCGATCGCTCCTTCGGTGTTTTGGCCTGCAGACTGTGGAATTCATTGCCCTTTGATATGCGCTGCATCACTGGGGACAAAACACACCGTTTTAAAAAGCTTTTGAAAACGTATCTACTTTGGTTTCGTGTTTTTAACACACCTTTCAGATATTCAAGGCGGGTACTGTACGCGCCGCCCCCGCAATAGGTGCACAAAGAGTCTTTCAGTTCATTCACCACAGATGACCAATCGCTGGGCTGCACGGTGTCTGCACCGCTCAAGACGTCTAGGCCTTTTCCGGCTCTCCAGTCCACGTGGTCAATTTCATTCAACTGCTACTGACGGCCGAACGCCGCAAGGATAAATACCAAGAGGTGAAACCACAAGTCATTCATAGTCTGATCAGTTACAACACGCGGTCAACTAAATTCAATCCTCCCCGCCCTATCTCCACCTTGGCCTTTTACTCCTCAAGAGGCCTATTTGCATATTACGATGGAGGCGGTCTCACCACCTTGTAATGAAGGTGTGTTAAAAACACGAAACCAGAGTATTTCGCTCTTATTTCACATAGTGTCCAGTTCTTTTATGTCTTGATTTATTCTCTTATCTTCTATGTTTCTTAATTTAAAGTCCTTCTTGCAGCACAAAATAAATTCTCACTCTTTTTGAGCTTTGTACGGCATTCAGACGCAACTACGTTTTGCTGCTTGTTTCATGAAATTATGTTAAGTAGTAAGCGAGATATCAAGGATTTTGTCAGTCAAAATCATTGGGCTAAAAACCGTACTGTGAACGACTTCAACAATGTGAATATGCTAATTTATTCGTGACGTATTTCTAGGGAAAACTTCATTCGAATTTGACCCGCCCAGAGCACGCTGGACGCATGGTTTCGGCATGATAATTGCATTTTGTTGAATTTCCCATCACATTCATTGCTTAATTTGTTCACTAGGCCGCTCTAATCAGGGAAATGACCTGTTCATTATGCAGATTCCCTAGTGTGACATCACTTAATGAAGCAGTCTTACACCATTCTGATTTTAGCTGGGTCATTCACAAAATCAACCATAACTTTCTTACCGCTTGGAATTTTTTCCCCAAATAAAAAGCCTTTTCACTGTAATTCGGTGCCAAATGATTATACAAGCTGGAAAAAATGGTGCAATAAGGACTTTAATATCTTTTTTTGATTCTCTTGATTTCTTATGCTTCTTTTAACATGTACAGTGCTTAGAAAAGGTTTTACATTGTTTTAGCACTAAAATATAATAAAAATAATAATAAAAGAATAGGGAATTTTACAAGGAAGGGCTGTTATCGGTTTGCATATAATGTAGCTGGGTTTTCTGAATCGTAACTAACAAATTCAATGACTGAGTTGCTGACTTGGTTCTTAGACAGTGGTGTTACAGAGGTGGCGTAGGATCAGCTCTAGCGTTTCCTAAACCGCTCATATCCGTACACTGGTTCTTGGTTTCGCTTGGTCATGTAAAGTCTCACTTCAAGTCCCAACGATTTGTGACTTTACTGTGTCGTTAAAAGACTGAGAAGTTCGACGTGTGACAGGCGCGGGAACTTGCAATGGATTCTTCAGATACCATGATTGAGTGAGAACCCCACAGCATCGGCCCATGCCATCGACGTGTCAAACTTTGATTTTGGTTAATTCTGTCCGTCTGCAACCAATATACTGTAAAATCGGACTTGTAACATCACTTTGGTAGACCAGCCCACTTCATTACTATGATGGTGACATGGCTGTACATTAATAGTCTGTAATACAAGCTGCGTTCTGGTTGGTTTACAAACACAGTAGGCCAAATGACCATTCACTCTGAATTTCAATTGAACTGACGCTAGAAATGTGACATTGACAGGCCTATTCTGAATTGATTGAGTAGACATGGTAGAGGTGATCAGCTCTGATCATTCCTGAATAGGAAGCATTGTCCGTGCACCAATGCATAAAAATGACAATTTCGTTCATGAAAAGTGATTGACCCAGGGTGATGGATTAGGCAATCAAGATCATGCCCTTCTATCTCAAATTTGTCCAAGGCCTAGTCAATGCCACCGTGCATAATCGTAAACAGTGATTGGATAAAAGACGCATATTTAACAGAATAACCATCCCCAGCTCGCCAAAATGGGCTGGACGTTCTAATACCTGAAGTGATGTTACAAATCCGATTGTACAGTATCTGTAACCAGTGCTGGAAATGGGAATGCATACTATTCTAGAACATGTGCAAAAACAATACTTCTACACTGTACTATTCCAAAAGACTCACCAGATACGTTAGGTAAAGGCTCTATTGGTGCCAAAAGGCTAAACGTTTGTTGATAGGTTACAAAGAACCATGGTGACAAGATAATCCTGCTCCTCATGTTTCTGCTATCCCTTTCTAGTCCGTCGAAAGATATAGGTGAGTGAACTCATGGCATGGCTTCCTGCTACATCGTTTGCAAAATGCGTCACAGTTTTTGCTCTATAAAATCAACAATGTCGTGTTCCTAGTCGCTGAATACTGCCGGACACTGACGCTGTTTGGCTGAACGCTCCTTGACATAAAGCATTTTCCATTTGAAAATCCACTGAAACTAACGGCTGACTCAGTGCACAAGTCCTTGTATTTGAAGCATTCGATAGTTTGTAATTATCATGCATTAATCATTAATCATTATATAACTTTGGGAAACTTGTCGAATCACTGAACAGAAATTGGCGATAACGACATGTTGGACAGTAGCGCTGTGTGCCAAGCGGTCCGTGCGCATAATGTGGGTGGTTGACGTGCAACGTGTCAGTGTTCTTTTTTTTTGGGGGGGGGGCTTAAAAGATAGCAGCCCCTACTTTGAATTTCATAAATATTATCTGATATCGGAATGTTTCTTTGTTTTATCGCCAGTAGAGGTCGGCATTCCATTATGCTTTGTATGTACACTCATGGAAAAAGGTAAATGGACAGCAGGGACCTTATTCACGAAGCTCCCGTAACTTACGGAAGTGCGCAAACTATTGTCCTTTAGCGGACAACCTATTGTTCGCTATCTGCCTGACAAAGGATTTGCGTACCCTTAATGTTACGGAGGCTTTGTGAATAAGGTCCCACGTTTTCTTGAATGTCTCCAAACCAATGCAATGTAGGAGAATGGGCGTAACATATGTGACAGCAAATTATCCTGGTTGTCTGATGATATCAAAGTCCAGAAAATCCGGTGAAATCCACCTTTGACCGAAGGAATTTTGTGTAGTCATGCTTTTCGCTACTTTCTTATTTGCAGGGTTTCACTGAAAATTTTTCTAGCAGTGTGTTCCTCTCATCGAGAGCTTTCATATCATATCTTAAATTTTCAATTATTTCAATTAGAAAGGTAGTTTTATGCCACTTTTATATAAATTATTATGCACATGCCAGACACACCTCTGAAACGGCCCTCTCCAGCCTGTTATGAGCTGTGTTGTCACTTCTACTTCACAATGAATGAGCAAAACCAAGTCATGGAAGGCAGTGGTCATAGGGTCAATTTCTTACATAGGGTCAATTTTTAACACGGTCCACTTGTGACACTTCATTGGCTATCTGGCCTGTTATGCTGTGTGATAAAAACAGATGAAGTGCACTAAAATGAATTGAAACCAGCACCATTTTGTTTCATTTAAACATGAATTGTGCTATCAACTGAGTGCAGGCCTATTACCAGAGGCACACGTCAACACACAAAAAACTATTGAATGGCCATTTACTCTGATCTGTTCAACAGACCAATGACAGCAAGGGTCTGTGTCAAAGGTGTGTCTGGCATGTGCAGAATACTTTAGATAAAAGTGGCCTAAAAGCACCATTTTAATTAAAATAATTGAAAATTTAAGATAAGAATGAAAGCTCTCGATGAGAGGAACACACTGCTATAAAAATGGATTTCACCCGATTTTCTGACTTTCATATCATCAGATAGCCAGGAAAATTTGCTATCACATATGTTAGGCTCAGTTTCCACATTGCATTGATTTTGAGATATTAAAAAAAAACTCCTGTCCATTTACTTTTTTCGATGAGTGTACATGTAGCTCGTGCTGCGTTTGATTCGGGTAGGTGTTGTTGTAGTATGTTATGTCCAAACTCTGCCACTCGGCCATAAATGATTTTGTGGGTCCGGCACACTGTCCTTAGTTGGATCGTCCTACGGCCCTTAGTTTCTTCACCAACAATCACGTTGCCTTGGCATTTCTGTGTTTATAGATAGACAAGCCCTGGTAAAGTCGATTCATATTCAACTGATATTTCAATATTGATATAATAACCGAAGTCGTCCTCCAGAAACTTAGCAAATTTTCGACCCCAATCGGGGTCTTACCACTTACGGCAAACAACGAAATGAGAAACCGTAGCATTTCCATCAAGATGATACTTCATTCTGTAGTTGCCCAGATCATTAGAGCTACTAACCAAAACGAAGATGGAGTCGGGTCCCTGTTCCGATAAAATATCTTAAATATTGAAGAGTTACATTTATAACTGCATGAGATAACTAACAATCAATCCTTATTTTTAACTTCCTCCATAGAGCGAAGTTTGCACACTTAGGGACTGTAGCAAAAGTATTTTGAAGCCAAAAAAGACTAAATTTTTCGTTTGGGGGGGAGGGGGTCCAAGGGTCATTTCGTCTTGTTCCTAAAAAGTGGCTTCACCCATAAAATGTTCTGCAATGGATGAAAACGATCTTCCGACATTCAAACTTCCTCATTATCAAATATCAGAGTCAGATTTTATTCTTTTCACAATAGCTGGTATAAAATTCAGGGCTCATGCAGATACATCTAGATAGGTCTTCTTTGAGGGGAGGAAAGTGGCATTTCATTCTATAATTACATCACTTAATTACATCTCATGACTATGGTACCAAAGGTAGCCCTCTCTACATGATCCCAAGAATTATCTTGGACATATTTACTTGCTGACCAGGTTGAAGCCAAAGTTGACCAAATTTAGTCTCTCGGGGGGAGGGAGGGGGTCAGCTGAGAGACTAAATCATTTAGTCTTTTTTGGCTTCACATACTTTTGCTACAGTCCCTTAGAGGCCCAGTCAACACACTTCTCCTTTTATCATTATGTGTGGCGGTCTAGGAAAACCCGTCGGATGTCGCGTTTGAGGAAAGTGTTAATAGCCTTGGTGAACCCGCACATTTCAATAGCCGAAACGTACCACGTAACAGGTGAACAATAGCAGTTGAATGCACATGCAATCTGCCAACCCTTGTTGATCACTCAGGGACTTCCGACGGGTTATACCAGACGGGTTGTACCTGGCCTACATGAAAATGAACGTGAAAAATGTAAAGATCCGTTTTAACTGTCTTGGACAAATCTTGCAGCTTTTATCACCAAAGAATTATATCTGTTGCTATCGATTTACCGGCAATATCAAACGTAAACAATTGTTATTGATTAAATCCCACAGCGACCACAAGCTTAATCAATATCGTTTATCGTTGGCTTTGTCTATCGTATATTTAGAGGAAGGGATTTGTTTTGTTGTGATTTTTTTTCATTTGGAGGATCAAGAAGTCGAGATATAAACAACGGCTCATTTTCATAAAATCCTGCATAATTTTTTTCCGCCACAAACCGTGAGTTTAGGAGCCACGGTGGTGTAATGGTTCGGGCCTCCGACTGGCGGTCAGAGGGTCACGGGTTCGAATCCCACTGGGCGTGAGACTTTCGGCAAGTCTCTTTGCCTCACTGGCCTCTCTCCACCCAGATGTATAAATGATGTATAAATGGGTACCGGTGTAACGTTTTTCAGTGAGGCCCGTGTGCCTGACGGAATAAGCGGCGACTTGACAATGGGCGACACACAGAGAAACAGCAAGTCCGTTTCCCAGTGCTTTCCGAAGAGTGGGAATCAGACAGAAAAATGGCCACACTGAAAAATGTTACACTGGTCGGAAATGCTTGGATTGTAGCGCTGAATGAGCAGCTCATCTGAGTTCTACTGAAAGGTTTCAGGATAGACTGGGGTCAAAGTGTAAAGTGGATGACACCTCTACCGTTGTTGATATCAGACTATATAGCCAAACTTTAACTTTGAGTTTAACTGGCTACGTCAACAGGTTAGTATTTACACTTTTCAAGCTCTTCTCACTCCTTCATTCAGGACGGATACAGTTGCTTAGTCGGTTCGACTAGAAGAGTAAACTACGCCGATCTGCTGTGTGTTTCACCCATCCCACGTCCCCGGCTGATCGAGGAAGACTTCAACCTCTTCAAACATAGGCCTAATCTGACAAAGTTTCATCACCTTATAGACGGTGTTAATTCTGAAACCACATAACATCACGTTTTTGGACTTATAGCTTCAATCAGTAGGATTATTTGTCATTACATTTATGACTCTTTAAAAATCTGACCACTGATTAAAGCTTGAAATGGATGCATACGTTATACAAGTCTAATTCATTTTTGAGAAAAAAAATGCTATTTTGAGAGTAGATATTGCTTATTTTCCAATCGCTGGGTAC
Organism: Notospermus geniculatus; assembly: GCA_002633025.1. Lineage (NCBI taxonomy): Eukaryota > Metazoa > Nemertea > Pilidiophora > Heteronemertea > Lineidae > Notospermus > Notospermus geniculatus. The sequence continues at coordinate 83,722 of NMRB01001940.1, read as the reverse complement.
CGTGTTAAAACTTTTATTTAAAGCGAATGGCTCGCGGGGTTTGTTGTGGCGCCACGACAGTTGGTTATCGATATCAAGCACCATTTTGAGAAAAAGGCAAAAGAAGGATTTTAGTTTAATGGGAAATGCATTAGACAGCCAAACTTCGGAAGCGTATTCTGCAAAATCTGCCGCTTCAAAATCAATGGGAATAGTCCAAAATGTACATCTTGACCTACTGAATTTGAAAACGTCATTAACCCATTTTAACAAATTTTTAATGGAACCTCGTCCCCAGTGTTTACATTCGCATATTTGCACAAGTGTTGCATATGGCTGGAGCACGGCTTTTCCTGGATGCTAGATTCACTCTCTATGGAAGGTACCACCAAAAATGTAAACAAACCCTGCGAGCTTTAAAGGGACATTATCATTAGCGAATTAATGTAGCCCGATCCTTTCAATAAACTTCATTATAACAAATTTTGCAGTTGAACCACCTTTCTTACGTTAGCTAACATTAATGTTGGGTAATTTGTACCTCAGGGTTAGCGCCGATGGAGGCAGCCATTGCGCAATGCGATATGACGTAGCTCCGGCTCACTTGTTTACGCCACGGTGACGCCACGACGTCACTCATCGGCCTTTAACCTCAGATTTGTGCAAAAAATGGTAGAAATGGCATCCGATTTCAGCTTTTTTTACTGTGTCTCCAATTTGTTCTGCCTGCAGGTCCCTCACGTAGCCGTCGTCACTGAAATGGTTACTGCACAAGCGATATTTGTCGCCATTTCTGCCTCGCTCCACCACGTCCACTGCTCTAACGACGTGTCGTGACTACGGTCATGACGCAGCGGTGAGCCGGTGCTACGTCATAATGTCGCGAGATTTATTGCGAGGCCTAGAAAAAAAACGTCTGCTGCCAGGAGAATGGCTGCCCCCACTCCAGGAAAGCAACCTTATTCAAAGTCATATTTTTCAGTGGTATGTTGGGGAATTGTCTTGTACTTTGTATTATCACTACAAATGAACCATGCGGAATGTACTTAGGTCACGTTTAAACGCTATGATAATGTTCCTTTAAACATCGTCAAACGATACCCTGGACATGTAATATGTGCAGGTACCCGTCGGAATATCAAACATGACGTCAGTCATGTCCGTGATGTCAGTGTTCTTCTACTTGTTGATTAACTGGCAATCATGTAAATGAACTGACGCACACTAGCGTGGATCGAACCGTGGTTCTATGTCGTTTCCGATAGAACACGTCATCGTAAGTCTTGTCAAAAATTCCAAATCCTCTCTTCATGTTTCCATAACTGGTAAAGCCTAGGATCCACTGTCCCGGCGCAGTTAAGATACGCCTATGTCGCCGCCGCAGGCGAGCGTACGATCTGCGACATGATCGCAGGCCGCCGTACGTTCGCCTGCGATCAAGTTAAGATTAAAGCCGCTCTCACACGTGCGACAATTTGCGTGCGATTGTATTTGTCTACGTTTCGCAAACAATCGCAGAAATTATCGCAGATTTGTCGCAGACGTATCGCAGAATTGTCGTAAACTTAACGATAATCAGCGTTTTTTGGCGTTCACTTGCGGTTGTTTGCGAAAATCTGCGATTATAGCTGCGACAATCTTGCGACTATACGGGTTTTCTACCTTCAGCCTCTTCAGTCGACACCGGTAATTTGGGGTTATAAACGATTTTTTGCGACAATGTGCGATATTTTGCGACAATCTGCGGTTGCTTTGCGAGAAGTTGCGACAAGGTTAAATTTTTTGAACACTTCCAAAATTTCACGACTATACGCGATTGCCTGCAATATTATCGCAAGGTCTGCGATAGTTTGCGTTAATTTGCGACAGTACACCTGCGATTGTCTATCGCAATTAAACGCATGCGAAATGTCGCACGTGTGAGAGTGGCTTTAGTCTGCGGCGGCCTGAGACGAACTGTTGTAGGTTCAAAAGTAGATCCATTGCGCCGGCGCAGTTAAGACGAGACTTAAGATGCAGTCAGAAACGCTACTAGCTGTAGTCGCTGTCCTGCCAAAAACTGAAGACGATGATTACCTTCTGGTCGAGGGAGGACGAAAATGGAGAGGAGTCTGGCTGCGCCCCTTGATCAGGAACAGGGAGAACGCGGAAACTACCAAGATCTTTTATAGGCCTCCGGCCTCTTGTTCTTCCTTGGATCTGCACTTTTAAGGCAAAAATGTTATGTAGGCCCCCATCTGTCGCAAGAGGCCTTTTCAAATATCGCTCTAACCTACTAGTACCGGTACTTCATGTCACTGTTTTTTTAGGATTATCTAAAGGATTTATCTTGTTCAACTTGTTATCTTCTTTCACTCCTGTTATTCACCGATATTCAGCTTATGGTACAGTGGAAGTCGAGTGATCTTGTAATGTTTACGGTCACATATGATTTATCATTCACAATTTTAATTATTTTTAATTTTGTATACTTCTGTGCGTGTTGAAATTACTTACGTTTTCCAATTTGAAGAAACCCTCACGCTCATGCTAGTGCTCAGCTAACGCTGACTGTCATTTCATCACCCCTACATCATGATATGGTGGTTCGAATTCGCTTCTGGTACAGTGCAGACATGCCTCCTCCTAGAGAAGCGCTCAATTTAATTTCAGGGCAGGCCAATAATAGAACTTTGGTGCTGGCATTAGCGCAAAGGTTTGCTGTCATGGCTAATTGATATCTAATATAACTTCGCCCAATGACAAACCCAACGGATGAAATACTAGTCGATCAGAGTAGTATTTGAAGGAGCCGGAACAGCTGGTGACCTACATCTCAATGAAATGTTTCGTTTAAAGTGGAGATCCAGCAAGGAATTCAATTACCGACACCAACTGGGGAGAGTGGAAAAAATTGAAGTCGGGCTCAAAGGGTTAACGCAACAAGCACCTAACAACAAAACACCTAGCAACCCTAGTTGGAATATCGTGATATGACATAGGAATCGACTTCAGCCCAAACCTGACCACGGCTACATTTCTGGACTATTTCGGCTACATTTCTGGTTGGGAGAGGTTTGGCTACATTTCTGGATGGGGCTACATTTCTGGTTGACAGAGCATGTAAAAGTTTAACTGGTAGGAAAACCGGCTACATTTCTGGCTGACGACATCTTCGCTACATTTCTGGTTGTGGCTACATTTCTGATTGTAACAACGGTACTCTCAACGGATGTTGATTTGATCTCTCATCGTAATGACCGAGCAATGATCATCATTTCTCAAACGGCGGGGCCTAGCATCTGGCATCTCGTGTTTCTCCCGGCGGCAGTCAGTGATCTGTCATCAAAGTTATAACATGCAGTAGCTCTTGTGTTCTAGTTACTTTAATTCGACTTCGAACTGAAGAGAGAAACGTTTGACAAACATTAACCTGCAGTGTAATCTGGGAGCCATAAAAAAAGAAGACCAGCCACGCTACCACTCGACCATCGAGGCTACTCGAAATTGGTGGCACCTTTTATTTCCGTTATCATCATCCGTAGATTACTGTCCAATTAAATGTAACGTTTTAGCTTATTTGAGGATTCAGGGGTCGTTTTTGGCCCAGCAGAGTTGAAACGAGGTATGGATCAATTATATGACGAATTATCGCGAACTGGTCTAGTTTTGAATTCGCTATGTTCCTAACGAGCCTCCGTCGGTACGCGCATGCGCTTTGAGTGCATAGCAGCAGAATTTCACGAGCAGCAGAAAAACATGTTATACCTGTGAGTATTTCACGAGCAGCAGAAAAACAAGTTATACCGGGACCTGCAACTCATTGAGGTACAGTTCGTCGTTTCATATCGACACTCCGGTTGCTCGGTCAGGGATCAGTTTATTTTTCACAAAATACTTCAACATTGCATCGAATGTTTTTGCTTTATCTCACGTCATATAGTGGTCATGTTCGACCGGTTGATTAAGAAGATGTCCCAAGAAAAAGGAACAATGGATACCGCCACACCCTACACTAAACAAGATGTAGCCGATGTCGTAGACCGCGCCCTAGATGACTTTCGGAAATTCGGCCGTTTTTTCCAGGGTTATGTTCTGATCGTCATCTTGGCCGTTGGTATTTTCGGTAACACACTCTCCACCGTTGTATTCTACAGGAATCGTCATCGTGATGAAGCCACTGTCCAGTACCTTTCCTGTTTGGCATGCTCAGACACAGTTTGCATTCTCAGCTTGGGTTTGACTGACTGGCTGGCATGGGGACTGCGCGCTGTTACGAACGGTGACGTTTCTGTTGACATAGTGACAATGTCAGTGATCGTGTGTAAAGCTAATCGGTTCATATACCAGGCAAGTGCCAACCTCTCCTCGTGGCTAATCGTAGCCTTTTCCGTCGAGCGTGCATTCATTGTTTGGTATCCTCTAAAACGTGCCAATGTCACCTCTAGTCGTCGTATGATGATTCTGGGGGCACTTTTCGTTCTCGCCCCTGCTTCAGCGGTCCATGTCCCAATCCTGGTTAAAGTTTATGTGGAAAGTTCCTTCAAGAACTGTTATTACGATTTTGAGGATAAAGTTTGGCGCCTAGTGCTTTGGGTAACTGACAATTCACTATTCAATTTCATACCAGGGTTTGCCATTTTAGTTCTAAACATTCTCATTATTGTCGGCATCTATAGGGCACAGGCCATGGTTTTAAACAAACAAAAACAAAAGGATACACAAGAGAAGAATACATCGATCAGCCTTATGCTTATATCGACTTTTTACATCGTTTTCATGTGGCCATCAGCAATTATTTGGACCTTCTATAACTACCCTCTGACAATTTTAGGAGCTGAGGAACATTACATGAAGGTTGTATTCGAAATCGGTAAGTTCGTGGAAAAACTCACATTCCTAAATTATTCAACAAACTTTATCATCTATGGATTTTCACTGCCTTATTTCAGAAAGGAGGTTGGTAAACTTTGTCGTTGTCGTCATTGAACATACATGTAGCCTAGAAAAGTATGACAAAACACTAACAGTGTTTGAATAGAGTGGCTATTTCAGACTGGCAGTTGGGAATGAAGTTGCACTGNGACTGCAGCGCCATCTGTCGTCTTTCTTAGCTACGACTCGAGATCACAACAACGTCTAGAGAAAGTATGACCAACGATGTCTTCCTTTTGCAGCGCCATCTGTTGTCTTTCTTAGCTACGACTCAAGATTACCACAACGTCTAGAGAAAGTGCAGCGCCATCTGTTGTCTTTCTTAGCTACGGCTCAAGATTACCACAACGTCTAGAGAAGGTGCAGCGCCATCTGTTGTCTTTCTTAGCTACGACTCGAGATCACCACAACGTCTGGAGATTATGACAACAACAAACGTCTTTATTTTGTAACGTCTTTATTTGCGGTTATAACCGCCCATAGTTTAGCATACCTACGAGGTACGCAAAATATTAATAGGGAGGTTCTGCAAGCTTACGTTTTACATTTATCATTACGATTTGATGACATCACGCCTTATGTCAAGAAAGAACATGACCCGATGGCGTCATCATTTGACTTGTAGCTACCCGTGCCGGGTGGAAAAGAGGGTCGATGTATCCCATGTTTGGCAAGCGCTCCAGGGCAGATGTACCAAGCATTCTCCTTGTCATTTTTACTGAAACTGCAAAATATGCCCGTTTAAGAATGTGTTAAATTGCAAGCGAATTCTTGGATTACAAAAATAAAATATTTGGCTTTGATTAAATCGTAAGTTTGTAACGCGTAGCAAGCGATTTGCGCGTAAACAATCCCGCAGAGCCAACGTCATGACGTTTTCAAACTGTAATCGTAAATGTAAAACGTAAGCTTGCAGAACCTCCCTAATATTTCATTTATTCCCTCTGATTCTCCAGGAAGAGCAGAGCGCAAGTGCATGAAATCAACATGGCTCTTGCGGTACGCCATGCCTCTGGAGAGAAGGCCCGTATTCTAGAAGCCTCCTTAACTCTTGTATTCTGCCCTGCAAACAATAGCTAAAGGAAGCTTCTATACAGAATACAGCCAAAGGTTTTTGGAATGTGCATGAATAGGCTATTTTCTTGTTAAAGCAAATGGCTCGCGGGGTTTGTTGACAGTTGTTATGTTGACATGTCCTCAAATCCAGAGTTATCGGAACCAGGGTGGAGGTAGGGGATAGATTTTAGAGTATTTGTTTCTGAATAGATGGTATTTTGTGCAACAATCAGTGATAAAGTTATAACTGAAAACGGAAGGTAATAGGGCATGCGCCTGAAGAACTAAAGGCGGTGAAAGTATTAGGCCTAGGCCTAGCTAGGCCTACATGATTTAGTGACAGGCGAACGCCAACCGACTCTGCCGCCAAGGTGGAATGGTTGTGGTCAATGTTGATGGTAACTAAGTGGCAGAATGGGTCAGTAGGTGAGAGGATGCATTGTCCACGTATGGCCAATGCATCCTCTCACAGAGTGTTGATGTCTTTCCCCTCTGTTTGGAATAGAGCAACAGTGGCCGACGAAAAAAACACACAACCGACTGGAAGCCGTAAAATAAGGGTGTATCGGTCGGCCCAGGCCTAGTCCATGATGTTCTTCTCACACCATAATCATCTTTCCCTCTTCTTTTCACCCTCTGTTTGCAATAGAGCAACATGTGGCCTACGCAAAAACACACAACCGACTGGAACCTGCACGCAGCGTAGGCCCATTGCGTCCCGAAAAAAAAATACATAAAAAAAACAAACAAAATCCCACTCGACGTGACCTCTTTGGAATTCTCCCACTCTCCCACCCCAGAGGCCAACCATACGCAATTAATGGGCATATAGATTTGTTCCAACTATGTCATCAAAATCTGAGCTGTTGAATCGCCTGACTTATTGCATTCATTTCTGCACTGTACTTCCCCAAGCAACGTGTACATCATAAGCCGGCGGCTGAAACCCATGACGTCACGAAAACCTGTGCTGTTCAACCGCCTGACACAATGCACACTTCACTGCCGTACACGACGCAGACAAGTACAGCGCTTGCAACAGGCGGCGGCATATCGTTACGTCAACAATACTTGTGCTTGCCTCATTATCTCCAAAAACACCCAAATATCTTTAAATCCAGCATCGCTTTCTCCACAGTATGAGTCACTATCTACATCTTTCCCAATTAGGCCACACTTTTTTTATTCTTTGGTTTACGGGCCCGCCGACGTGGCAAAATGCCATTCCGAAAAAAAAATAAAGTTGGGAAAATCAGTTTCTTTTATTGCCTCCGAACTTCAAATGAAGTCTTCTAAGAAAAAAACAAATAAATGGAGTTGTTTTTATTTCCGCCGACCTTGATTTCAGTTGTCACGACTGCTAAAATAAATAAAACCAACTGACGTACACCTATTTCCTGGCAGCGAGGACGGAAAGAAGCAGAAAAGAGGCATTTGTCAAGAATTTTTTGGTTTTTTATTTCCTCCGAGTTGTCTTACTTGTCATTCAAAAGGTGAAAATGAAAAAACTGAACTGAACCAAAGTTTTTTTTTATTTTTATTCCGTCCTCCGCACCTGGGTTCAAAATCTTTGTGCCCGTAAACCAAAGAATATAATAACCGTGGCCTTATCTATTGATGGATAGCCATAACAACGAGCAACTTCATCCCCTTGGTACCAAACGAACGCCTATGAGCTACAAACCCGAAAATCACCTACACTATAAAAATATCAGCAGCGATCCAAAAAGGCCTTTGTCGTGTACTGCCGCTGCCGGCGGGTTCCGGGATCATTGCATCAAGCGCCGTTTTGAGAAAAAGGCGAAAGAAGGATTTTAGTTTAATGGGAAATGCATTAGACAGCCAAACTTCGGAGGCGTATTCTACAATATCTGCCGCTTCGAAATCAATGTGAATAGTACGAAATGTACATTTTAACCGACTGAATTTAAAAATGTCATTAACTAACCCATTTTAAAAATTTTTTAATTGAACCTCGTCCCCAGGTGCACGTTCGCATATTTGTACAGGTTTTGCCTATGACTGGAGCATGGCTTTGCCTGGAGACTAGGTTCACTCTCTATGGGAGGTGCCACCAAAACCACGCGAGCCATTCGCTTTAAGTTCTACATGTTACGTAGGTATTAGTGTAAGGGCGGCTTTCCATTGGAGCGTTTCCGTGCGTGGAAACGCTCGAAAGCATTGTTTGCGCGCCGTGACCAACGCCGCGGAAACAAACAATGCTTTCGAGCGTTTCCGCTTCCAATATGGCCGCCAGGTGGCATAACCCAAAAATCATTGAAGTCCTGCAATTTGGGAATGACTTGACCCATTGCTCATACATGTAACTGACATGTACCTCTCTCGGTCATGACACTATTATGTCCAAACGGGTGAGCACATGGTCCATGGACCATTTCATTTGGATGTTTTGTTCAATATATTTGAGTTTTTGTTTGAGTGTGAGAGTAGGGATTGCGTCGTTACTCTCCCGACAGAATATGGTAGGCCTACGCTGTTATTTAAGCTTTTGCCATGGAACACAACAACTACTTGTACATCATCATCAATAATGACATCATCTACTGGAAGGCCTACACCACCAAAGTGTGCATCGGCCCTGTGACAGACAAAGCAAAGTCTGTCTCCAAATTTTAATTTAATCGGTGTTATTACGTGTTTTCCAGCCATGATTCACATTTTTAAAACTCCCGGGAAAAATTCGGCTGCTAGTTGATAAGTGCGCATGCGCCAGTTGCCGTGGCAGGGAATCCAGCCACTTTTCCCAAAATGGCGGACCCAGCACCAGTTCTTAACGTGCTGTGCCGGTAGAACTGGATCCCGGTTTACTCACAGCCATGCTTGTCGTGCCGACCTGCCGACAACAGCCGGAGATTGTCGATGTATACCGAATTGCGCTATATTTGGGTCTCTCCAGCTGTTCGGATCTCGAAGACGATCGATAACCTACACTTAAAAGTGTAAAATTTTTCTTAAACTATTGTTCCAAACAAAAGATAAGGGAAATTTTACACTTAAGATGTTTTGTGATATTTCAGAATATTTGCAAAGTTTCGACCCCAACCGGGGTCTTCTTCAGGCTGGAACTCTAGAAAAGACTGAGCTGAAACCCAAATGTAGATCTGAAGTATCCAACCCAAACAGGACGTGTCAGCAATTAAGGAATGAAAAGAGGCCAAGCCCCCAAAATAGGTTGCTCAACCTAACAGTGAATGTAATTAGTGAATGTAAGGCTTGACTAGGCTGAAAGGAAAGGGGTTTTATAAATTATAGCTATAATTTATAAAACCCAATTCCCCCAAGATTATAGTAAGGGTAATTTATATTAAGCAAATGTATGAAAAGATGATAACAAAATAGACATATAAAAAAGAAATGAAGATGTCTATTTTGTATTTTTGTCTGTTTTCCCGTAAGCTGAAAGTGTGATTGACGACGTATGTCCGACTTTGAATTTGCCCTCGATCATGAAGGTCACATTGCACAGCTCTGATATTGGATTTTTTGACCCTCCTCAGAACAGAGTTGTGGTGGACGTGGACCCTTAAAACCATCACCCCGTCAGGTCTCAACACCAGATGCTGAGTTTCTGATAACGCCATAGCTCCCCTTTACCATCTTAAGTGTCAGGGTCAAAAAGTTTGGCATTTGGTTCCTTTCCCTTTTCTCCCCCTAGTAGGCCGTATTTTATTTTATTTTTTTCCAGTTATGGAGGGCATGTTTGCTCCCTTTCTGGTTTAGGCCTTTTTCTTCCATTGCCATTTCCCTATTCGTTTCGTGGGCCGGCGAGTTGCATTGGCCGTTCACCTAGCCTTTCATTCTATCTATTCATCTTTTTCTGACGCCATACTCTGGTTATGTAGGTGGCAGTCTCGTTGCCTCTTATTATCTGTGTTGCATATGTTTACTCGCTCTGCATGTCATTTTTACTTGTCATATGATATCTTCATGTCATATTTCTGCGCATCATATATTAAACATGCCATAATTTATAAAACTTTTTCTTTCAGCTAAATCACGCTTCCTTCTATCTATCTTCTACTGATCCCCTTCTTTTGGTTTTGGGAGTGTGCAGTTTGCAGCTCTATTGCCTCTTTTGTCTCTTTTTCCCATATGTTTACTCACTATTTACACAAGCCATAATTTATATGACTCTTTTCCAAACCACCCGTGTACTAATCATACTCTGTTTCTGTTTTACAGGTCTTCAATTAGCTCCAGCACTCAACAATGGGGCTTTGTTTTTATTTAACTTTTACTTTCCACACCTCCTGTTTGCACAGGGTTTCTTTATTTCAGATTTACTTAATTGTAATGTTGGGATCCAGCTCATTACACTTCTGGTAGCTCGACCTGAAAGTGCCAGCCTGAAGAAAACCCCGGTTGGGATCGAAAATTTGCTAAGATTCTGGAAATTGGGTGCTGAAAATGATGAAAATGGTACAACTGTATATGGAATGTGAACGAAGTTCAATGGAGCACTCCCCGAGCGAAGCCCGGCTGGATGGGGCATTTGCCGCTTTGNTTGTTTTTGACCTTCCATTGTCAGCCGTCTTTTATTTGCTTGCTTAACCGTGATAAGAATAATAACATTGCAAACTGAAATTATGGAAAACGGTAGAAATGTCCCGAAAATCATAGTCGACGTACTCATTAGGATTTCAAGGATTGGTTCACTAGGAATGGAAATGATCAGAGTTTCGATACCTGGAAAAAATATTTGACATGACAATATGTTGCAGGTCATTTGGTGTACTCCTTCACGTATAATTTTACGTTTCTATCCTCAAGAACAGAACTGCTGACGGTCGTGTGTCATGAACTGGTCATACTGATGAGGCATCTTGCCCAACCAAGGCTTCCTGTCACTCCTACTATCGCTCCATCCACCCTTGCCGACCACCGTGGCATTTATCGCTCGCATTTGCCGCCCATGAGCGTGGCGGCTGAAGCAGCCAAACTTTACTGAAAGCGCGGTTTATGACAACGAAAGGAACATTGTGAGGTTTGGATCGATGAAAATCTCAAAATGAAGAATAATCTAATACGTTAATGCATGTTTTATTCACAAAACATTGGATTACACGCATTTATCATTGACAGCAGTGGGGGTGTGTGCGGTCCATGGAACGACCAGTCTGCGAGCAGGATGACAAACGGTGGTCGTCAAGGGTGAAGGGAGCGTAGTTCGAAGGGCGGAGTGACCGGAAGCCTTGATTAGTCAAGATGTGATGAGGTGGAGCCATTGCAGGTCGGGCAAAATTTTCCCATTCAAATATTCATAGAATCACTAAAACAACATCTACCCCGATGATTTTGGCGTCATTTTGAAGATAAATAAGTCAGTCTAGTTTACTGTCCAAGAAATAACAGTTAAAAATATTCATCGTTTTTTATAATTAAACATATGAAAAAGGTCAGAGGTGAAGCAACCTGGGGGAACAAGTGGCAATGCAGATGGAGGTCCCAGATTTTTGTTGTTGTGGACAATGTTATGTAGGCAAAACTTGCAGACCCCTCTCCATGAGATTTTCTGAGCATCAAAAGGACCCTAAATCAGCTGTGTATGAAAACTATACAAACACGGGTAACACCGTGGAATGGCAAAAGACAGGAGGCCATTCAAATCAAGAGACACAAACCTACACTCGATAAAGACACTGGACTAATATGATTCATTCCTTCAGCATATCATAGCCTGATCCTATAATCACTCTGTTTATTTACCTACTTGTCAACACATGAATCTGTGACTCTGCATAAGACCCAATTGTTTTACTGCACAATACCCTACTAAAAATATTCATGAATTCACCCTAGAAACACCCTTCAGGAACACCGTAGGGACACCCAAGAAAACACTACACAGGATAACAGGGTGTTTCTGGGGTGTTTCCAACATTACATAATCGTAAACAGAGAAATTCACCAAACACGAAAAACAGGTGCAATTTTCTTGGAGAGGAAGCATGTAAATGACACATTGAAGGTGTGGCAATCAATGTCACAAACCCATAGAACCTGGGGTGGCGAGGGTGTCCTGACATGCTCTTCATGTACACCATACACGCTCAGTACAAAAAGAACAAGTAAAATCCAAAATCCAATATGGCCGCCCTGTTTTGGAAAATCTGGCAGCATTCAATGGAATTCACATGCCGAGTACTCTATACCTGTTGAAAATATTGCTGTCAAAATGGGTGCACTAAATAGAAAAAAACATCGAACTTTATGATCGACGTGTCGTTTGATCCTCAAAATGTACCATTTCGTGGGAAAGTGTACCGATTACTAGTCTTTTGTTTCAACTTATTAGCTAATTAGTGCGTTCCAAGATACATCTCATTCAATTCCTTTTGACTTATAGACCCCGCAGGTTCCTTCATTTCCGTCATATATCTTGTACGTTTATGGTATTTTGACATCCTTTATTTACAACGCCTGGCCACGTTTAAAAATTCAAAACGTTGGCTCGCCCTTAATATAGGTCCCAAAGACTACAGATACTAGAATTGGAGGTCCCTGGGACTACAGTTACCTTAATAGAAGTCTGGCGGATATGTTTTCCTAGGAATTAATGTCCATAAAGTTAGATGGAGGACGACATAAGAACCAACTCTTGAACGTGTACTTACCTTAAAATTGTTCTTGGTTGTTCTTCGAATTCTTCTTGGGTGATAAAACCTCTGTCATACTGACTGCTAATGGTGCTTGGTCAAAGAAATTGGTCCCTTAATACAGGATTACTGACCACAAATGACACGACTTTCATCAGGGCCAATCAGCAAGCCTCAAGCGGATGCACAGAATCTTGAGTAACAAACACGTCGGCGAAAACAAAACTTTATTGAACGACATGGAAGAAAGTAAAAATATAGCGCCTGCCGAGATTCGAAACCGCAACCGCCAGATTNGTTGTATATTGGTCGCGTATCGTGGATGGAGAGGCTTCTGGCGAATGCCTCTCATCCCCAATACTTTATCGTCAAGGAGAAGTGAGAGATTTCGCTGATCACTCGGGAACTGCTAAGGTCACGAGTGATCTTGCGTAATCGCGAACTTCGATCGTGGTCATTTCGAATGAGGATATCGGACAAGCGGTGGCGAAGGGAGAGGCGTGTCAGATGTATTCCGGATGGGGCCGACGGGGATGCGGGTTGGAGAACTCCTCTCAGTTGCTTTTTCCCGCCCGCCCTCCCTCCCTATGACACTCCATTGGGCGCATAGTAGGTTCTCTCGTTTCTCCTTGGCGAATGCCTCTCATCCCCAATACTTTATCGTAAAGGAGAAGTGAGAGATTTCGCTGATCACTCGGGAACTGCTACGGACAAGGATTCCCTAGGAATGGTGGCCCGAAGGGCCACCATTCCTAGGGATCGAAGTCCGACGGATTTCGATTCCCGGTGGACCTGAATTCCTTTCACACCGGCCTGGATGGGTCTATGGGCGGTTATATCCGCAAAAAGTAGACGTTGGAAAAACAGATCCAAAGAAGAAAGCACAAAAATTGACACACAAAGTGGTAAATATCAAGAAGTCAACTTCCAGGACTTTGCAAAATCTAGTGTGGAAAAGTGCCAGCCTGAGGAAGACCCCGTTTGGGGGCGAAAATTTGCTAAGTTTTGGAAGTTGGAAAAACAGAGATGTTGATTATAAAATCAGAGACGTGCTTTTAGAAAACAGATGTTCTGTAACAAAACAAAGATGTTCTTTAACAAAACAGAGACGTGTAGCTGTGATTTGGAGTCGTTCACAAAGGAGACGTTGGGTGGTACTGGAGTCGTTAACAACATTTGGAGACGTGCCTTATCAGAGACGTTCACATTCATCAAACGTACCGATAATTTTGAATGGTACGCCATGCACAGACGTTGACATGATTTGGAGTCATGCACAAAGGAGACTTTGGGTGGCGCTCGTGGCAGTTAAAGGTGAAATAGGCGTTATATAAACCCCCTGACCAGACAAATTTTAAAGAGGTCGAATTTGATTGGATGTTGGTGCATGGTGATGTCCCATCATGCCTCAGCATGAATTAAGATGAACGGGGGCGCTGCGATCGCTTTCGAGGGATCGAGTTCCGTCCGCTGCACATTTTTTTCTTTAATTTTTTTATCATCTTTGGTCTTTTCTTCTTTTTTTCTCCTCATTATTTTCGAGATATTACGATTGCTGACATATGCGAAATAATTCATTCAATGACGGCACAGGATAGGATTACGGCTGCTCTTAGGGGTGTGGCAGTCAGTACTTCTGATCTAGACCTAACCCTAACCCTAATCCTAATGGAAAACGTATTTAAAACTGCCACAACAATAGGAAGTAGATTAGTACCTGGTTTTACAACATCCATATAAAAGCAATAATCACCTAGACTAACAACTGTTTCCCTGGCTTCAGGGACACCAACTGACCAGTGAAGCCAGGAAAACAGCCCAGCGCCCCAACGACACGGCCAACACACGACATAGCACCTTGCCCAGTTTTCTCACTCTAGATTGATTATGTAATCAAAACATGCTATACACATTTGTTTGAATAGCTGAAGGGATTTCATGAGAAAAATGGTTCGAGTAACAAGTGGAATGTTCACTGCTGTTACAAACTCAATTTTGGCATTATCTTACATTCGAAATATGAGATGATATTACACAAGATCCAGATGACAAGAAAAGTTTCAATCCAAATTATAAGTGAGAAATGCATGCTGTGAAAACAGTCCAACGTAAAACAGAGACTGCTAAGTTTTGTTGGAAAATGTCATTTTCAATTTTATGTTGAACTATGCAAGTTTTGAGAATCATGTAAAATGTCTATGGGCCTATGGTCCGTAATGGCTTTTGCATTACATTCGTTAGGTATAAATCACGATAGCTCTCTCATTCCTCAATATTTTAACTAATTTCTTCACTACACTGTAACATCAGCAGAGTGGTAAAAGATCTCCATGCTGTGGAAATTGAAAAATCTGTTATTTTCACAATGCAACGAAAATTATGACCAGTTCATGACTCGTGATCGACCTGAAATATAATTTTGAGCAAAAATTCCGGCGGGAACATAATGAATTTAATCGATAAACTTCACCATTTTAGCATAAACAACAGGCCAGTGGTGCTGAAAGGGTAAATGTCGTCCTGGGTACATACAAAGATTACCCAGGATCTCAATCTTCACTAAAACAATACCCTGGGTGTACTTTCGGTAGACGAACATCACCCAGCATTGTACAGACACATGGATTCGAGGTTGTCTCGCCCGTGGTGACGTGACTGCCCCAAGAATGTCATGAACAGCAAGATTCCACGGGATTTCTAAATAAGACTCGTTCCAGGCACAGATTGCGGAAGCTGGATGATGTTTGGCTACCGAAACTACACCCAGGGTATTGTTTTAGTGAAGACTGAGATCCTGGGTAATCTTTGTATTTACCCAGGACGACATTTACCCTTTCAGCGCCAGTGGTTGACGTCATGGGTTGTGAATGACGCAATTTTTGTAACGTCAGAATGACGCACGATGTCTGATGACGGTGAACAATCGCAACGCATGAAGGGCATGTAGAAAACGCGGATAACGCGGATATCCGCCGGATATCCGCGTTTTTAAAAAACGCGGATATTCGAAAACGCGGAANGGACGACATTTACCCTTTCAGCGCCAGTGGTTGACGTCATGGGTTGTGAATGACGCAATTTTTGTAACGTCAGAATGACGCACGATGTCTGATGACGTTGAACAATCGCAACGCATGAAGGCTTGCCTACACGTAGATTGCCCAGCAAATTTCGCAGTTTGTTCTGACTTGTTCCAGGACTCCTGTCCTTTTGAAGTGCACATGACCTGAAACTGCTCACTCATTGGCCAAAAGGCCTACCTAGGTGTTTTAGAACAGATATAGCGGTAGCTACGGGTTGACGAGCATTTATGTTTTAACCTAGTGGTTGATGGTCAGCCCTTCAGGACTGGAAGTCGTCGTTGAGATCAATAATGCCATCGTCAGACTAATCTCTGCCTCCAATATGCATAATTTCAATTATGGGAGATGGATACTGAGGTTGTCTGAGGTAGATTAAGACGTTTCCGAAAAGGTGTTCGAGTTCTTCTCTGGTCATTGGAAAATGAGGTACCAGTCCAAAAGGGTATATTTGATAAAGATCTTACTCTTATTTACCCTTTTAACAAACATGTGACTCGCTCTGGCAAAACCAGTCGCATGTCGCTCAGAAGTTGAGCCTCAAGGAACTAAGATGACACCAGGAGAGAATGGAAGAAATAGATTCTTTCAGATTTCCCAATAGCCAGACAATACTGAAAGTGACAAACAACCTGTCAAGCTAAGAGCGTCATGCGACTGGTTTTGCCAGAGCGGGTCACACATGTACACCCCTCCGCATTTTTTTGAATATCTTGTGAACAAATTGACCAAATTTGATCGGGTTTGTGTTACATGTAAATGAAATTTCCATGTCTTGGTCAAATAATTCCAGCGGTTTTGAGTGATTGCCTTTACGCCAACATTATGTAATCAGCTGTCAAAAAAAGGCTACAAAATCAATTTTTTTTATTTTGTGTGAAAATCTTCTGATTTCTGCAATACATTTTGAAAACACTCATAAGAAATAGTCCTGTTAAAGTTCCATTCGGGAAATCATAACAGTTTTTGAGAAAAAAAGGTTTTTCCCCAGAAGCTTTGCCGTGACCTGATAGCAATGGTTGACGCAGCCCCTGTTCAGACTACCACCACGTCATGAATAATAAATTTTTCGTCACAAAACCGTAACATGTGACCAGTGGATCATTGAGTTACGTGACCAAATTAAGCAGATGACGCGTAGGTTTATGAATGAAAACTGAATTCTTTATTCCACTTCCGTTTGAACGCATCGTCTGCTCATTCATGCAATGTCATATGTCATTCTGTCATTTCAAAGTCTCCTCGTCCATGCGTCGTTTAATTTAGGCCTGCCTAGCTGTTTCTATGACAATGGCGGTCCCAAATAGAGGCACAGTTTGGAGTAAGGCCGAGAGGCAACTTTTACTCCACATCTGGAGAGACGAAGACGTGGAGGGCCAGCTGCAAGGATGTCACAGAAATCTCCCGATTTATCGGCGTATTGCCGATCTCATGGCCTATCATGGTTATGAACGAACGGCCGATCAATGTCGGAATAAACTAAAGAGTTTGAGACAGGAGTGGGCGAAAAAGCGTAAAAACCTAAACAGATCAGGAACCTCGGCCAGGGATGTGGGCCTGGGGAATAACGAAGAATGGGAAATCATGGATGAGGTCCTCGGCACGAGGCCCATCCACAACCCCCGTCATATTGTTGACACCATGGTTATGGGCACCCACCACAGTGGTGAACATGGTGAAGAGCAAGTTCAAAATGACCCTGGCCCTGCTGAAGATGGTGGCCTTGCCCTTGATGATGGCAACGATTCTGTCTTATCAGTGACAACAACAGGAGGTAGGCCTACAAAGTTATGACGTTAGGTACTAGTAGGCCTAGCCTAGGCCTAGGAGCCTAGGGCTAGGCTAATGGTAGCTAGGCTAGCCTAGGCCTACTAGCCTAGGCCTAGGCCTAGGCCTAGGCCCTAGTATAATTCCTCCAAGGGTAGGCCTACGCCTACCCTATAGGATAGCCTAGGCCTAGGCGCACACAATGACATGATGATGAGAGACAGGATGTTGTGCAATAGAAAATAAACCGGGTCAAAGTTCATGAAATGTTTGCCAACATTCCGTAGGCCTAGGCTAGTGGCACTTTTCTAATGCGACCAGTGATTTTATCGCTTGAGACTTGCTCTCTGTTTGACCATGGATACTTCCATGGTTTGACATCTCCACATGTCATGTGATGTCATCGAAGATTTCGTCCGTTGAGATGTGTATCAAAATATCATCAATGTTTTCTTTGTTACACTTACAGGCACCCTGGAAGATGTACCGGTAGGCCTATTCATATCCACAGATGATGAGGTCATAGGCCTACCATCCAGGCCTGCATCCAGGACATCTTCGTCCAGTTGTATTAACATGGAACAAAAGCCAGCTACCAGCACACTGACTGTGAATGGTATTAACATGGAACCAAAGCCAGCTACCAGCACACTGACTGTGAATGGTATTAACATGGAACCAAAGCCAGCTACCAGCACACTGACTGTGAATGGGAATGGTATTAACACGGAACCAAAGCAAGCTACCAGCACAACTGTGAATGGTTTGTGGGCCTTCTGTCAATTGAAGTTATAAAATAACAAACCAAAATCATGCTACTGAATTAATAGGCCTAATAGGAAGGAACTTTCATTTGTCAGTCTGATTGAGTTCACCGAAACCGATAGAGTCGGCCTAAGGCCTACCAATCATGTGGATTGTCCTGCGTATGGACCATGAGAACTTTGCTGCCATCTTTTGACAACACGTGCGCTTACTGCTCCTATTCTTAACTGTTAAGCAGTTGCGTTGAATTTAACTTTCATAATTCAAGAATAAGGAAAGATTGCCCGGTATTCAAAGCTAGCAAATGCTTTTGCTTCAAGTTTTGAAGTACCGGTACATTTTACATTGGACCTTGCTGTTCAAATTTTTTTAAGTAAAAGCATTTACCAACTTTCATGAATACCAGTCATATTGATTTGGCGAACCGAAATTAAACCAAGCGGGAACAAACAGACATTCAATGATTCATGCCATCTTGTTCATTTCAGACTTCACAAAGAAGAGCAAGAAACGGAAATGTCAGATTGATCTTGGTGAGGTTTTGTCAGATTTCCTGGCCAAGCAGAAAGAGGAAAATCAGGCTTTTCAAGAGCGCGAAGCAAGCCTTATGAGGCAGCAGTTAGTTGCTGAAAAGGAACTGCGGGCCCAAGAATTCAAGCAACAGATGCAGATGATGAATACCATGATGGGGTTTTTGTCCAGTCGCCAAGGTGAGAAGCAATAGTATCATTCCACCTAGCATTTTCATATTTTCAAGCCCTTGTTTTAAAGGAATGAAGATCACTTTAAACTTAGCGGTAGGGCCTACTAGTATCATACTAGTAGTCTTTGTACACAATCTTGAATTGAAAACAAACTCACTACTGTATAAAGTGCTTTTCAGAATGTCCAGTCATTTTTGCACTCATTTTACCTTGAAATGGAACCTAACCACAAACCGCAAATTGGCCAATTACATGTACACGGGCATGATTGCACATGATTATCTTCAATCGGAGTATAGACCCGAACAAGGTCCTATTAGAAGTCGGTCAACCGTTAATCGACATGCACAGGTAAGTTGCCAATTTGTGGTTTGTGGTAAGGTTCCATTGCAAGGTAAAAAGAGTGCAAAAATGGCTGGACATTTTGAAAAGCACTTTACCAATTCTGACAGTGTAAATTAAATATTGTGAATAAAACACTTGCATAGCTTTATGACCACAACTGTAGTGGAAGGTCCCCTTTTCGAGATGTAATCAGATTAGAATTGAATTTTGAATGAACCATTTTTCCCACCCTACATGTAACAGTTAAACTGATCAACAACTGTTGTCGCAAAGCTATGAATTGAAAACATGTTTTTTTTTCACAAAATTTGAGTCAGGGACTGGGGGCAGAAGCAACTTCGCTTTGAACCAATCTGTAAATAATATTCTAAGCAAGTCAGAACCGGGTTCCATTATTGACCCCCATGTCACATATTTGGCTGACTGGGAAACCAGGTAGACAGTTGATGAATTTAGTGAAACTCCTTTCAGACAAAGAAATGTAGAACTACTTCTGGCAAAAAAAAATTAAAGGGTTTACAGATTTCTTTCTAATTAATTGTAATATTTTAAATTTTGTTAAAATATGGCAATTTCTAATGGAAATTAATACATGTATTAGGGAAACAGTGCTGCCATCTTCATTTCCACCACCATGAAGATGGTAGATTGCCACAACAATAAGTGGCAGCACTGTCCGTTCCCTTAATACCAATTTCCATTAGAATAAAAATATTTTTAAAAATTTAAGTTTGTATTGAAAGAAAACTGTAGTGTGGGCCTATATGTATGTGTAGAATGGACGTTTACAGATTCTTCCATTTGCAGATAATGTTCCGCCCCCAAGTGCAAGACCACCCTTGAGGCCCATTCCACGGTGCCAGCCAGCACCAACGACAAGTTGCACAATCAGGCCAGGAAATCATCCATATGGTGACAGCTATCATGGCTATGATAGTGTTGAACAGTCGTCGTTTTCCACAGATGATTCAGGTGTCTATGTGCCTGCATCTTCAAACGATGTTGCAGCGGACCGTAACCTGTCTTCGTTAATTGCATCAAGCTACGAATTGCTTAACTGAACATTTCAATAGTTGGCAATACATGTACAGTCATGGACATTAGTTTATCTACACCTGGTACTTTGAATATTTCAAATACTATTGGGGCAATTTAAACATGGTTTGTTCCATATGAAAATACATCTTGTAATTGGTCATATTTCTGCATCAAAATTGGAAAATTGGGTAATGTCGTAATTATTTAATAGCTCATCAGAAAAAACACTAAAAATCACACTTATTATTATGTAATATTTTGTTGATTTGTGTTGCAGATAGGCCTATAATAGAGCGGAACTTTCTAAGGATTTTGGGTTTTGTTTCATCAAAATATGTTGAGTGGTTGCTGAGATTTTGAGATCATCAAAATTTTGGTAATTGGAGGTTTTCATGTTTTGTAGGAAATTTTGATGCCATTAGATAAAGCTAATAACCTCAGAATATGGATTTACGAAATTTTGGGATTTTTTGCCTTAACTGGGCAGAAATATTGCATATTTTTCAATGTATCAAAATGTTGATATTTTGAAAATATGCATAACTTCTAACCAGTTTGGGCTAAACTTTCCAAAACTTCATACTTCTTGGTTTTTAGGTGAGCTCCATCTACTGATATCAAAATTTTACGAAAAATTTGAAAATCTCAAATCATCGAAATTTTGATAATCCCAAATATCTCAGCAGATTTTGATGAAACGAAGTCCATGATCCTTAGAAGATTCCACTCTATCGAAACAGCAACAAAAGTCACAGAAAAATTACATAATGAAAATGTTGATTTTTACATTTTTTTTCTGACGAGCTATTACATAAGTACAATATTTCCAAAATTTTGGTGCAGAAATATGGCCAACAAGATGTACTTTCCGTGTTAAAATTAACCCAGTAGTATTTGAAATATTACAAGTATCAGGTGTATAAACTAATGTTCATAACTGTACATGTACACTCATGCCAAAAAATAAATGGACAGCAGTTTTTCTTGAATACCTCTAAACCAATGCAATGTAGGAGCCTGGGCTTAACCTATGTGATAGCAAATTTTCCTGGCTATCTGATGATGAAAGTCTTTGCATTGGTTTGGAGGTATTCAAGAAGAACTGTTGTCCATTTATTTTTTTGGCAAGAGTGTTTCAGTCATTTGCAAAAGTTTCAGACCACTTGTTGAATTTGTTGGTTTTTAGCTCACCAGTGACCTCTGTGAGGTGAGCTTCTCCCATGGTGCATTGTCCGTCGTTAACAGGGGTGGCACGTTTCTAAACTGCTTGGGGTACAAACTTGGAATTTGGTGTATAGGTACCCTATGGTAAAAAACTATCTCTGGATCGAAACATAGCGCTGCTGCTTGTACACTCTGGCCTGTAGAACCACGAAACTTTTATGGTGGGTTCCTCTAATGATACTACATCACATAAATCACGGGTTTTTGATTTGACCTACTTTTCAAGGTCACAGAGGTCAAAGTTCAAAATTCACTGTGCCATGACATCACAGTTGTGCTATTACGAGAGGATTTGAGTACAGGATTTTGTACAAGCAGGTCTTGTATAGCAGTTTATCTGTAAGGAGAGATGGGGAAAAGCCAATCTGATCTGAGTCAGGTTCAAAAGGTTATGAGGTTGTGTTGCAGCAAGACATCCTCTCTTGCAGTAGCCCTCATAATGCAGGGTCACGATTTATGGCCTTTACACATTAGTTTCATTGGCTTTTTCCCTAACTATCTCAAAGATAAATTGTCTTACAAGACCTGCCTGGGCAAAAATCTTATATCAGTCCAGACTCATCACACTACTCTGCTGTAGTGGACCACCTCCCAAAATATTTTTTTGTACCGGTAATCATTCATTCAATGATGCCTGTAAAGCAGAACACTGATACAAAACCAACCAAAAATTAACAAGTGATCTTGATTTGAAAATACTGACTGTAGTTACTTCAGGAACTACCGGTAGTCAGTAGTGATTTAATTCGTTTCGAAGTTAGTGTTATACACTTTTCTCTGTTTTTGTAAGTCACCAAAAAGTGACTCTTATTTTATCTAAAATAAAGTTGTATTCAGTGAAACCAATTTTGAGTTGTTGCTTAAAACATATCTACAAAAATATAACAATGATATCAGCCATGGTGTGCATAAGCAGTCAAACTCGAAAGAGACTTCTGATAAAGTGACTGGTTTTGCTTGTGCACAAGATTAATACTATCATGCATGTGTCATGATAGTACAGAAACATCGCAGACGTGGAACGTATTGAGTAGGTTAGATCAGTGGTCAAAATACTGCACAAGCGCTTCACGTGTTGCATGTGCTGCATCAGCATCTACTTGATGGGGATTGATTATTTGATTGACCATCCTCAAAGGATCATCATCTTCCAATGCTCTCACTTCGTCATCCCAATTATTATTATAGCGTTCATCATGAATCTCGCATATGTTGTGGAGTGTGCAACATGCCACTACAATTCTATGGATATTATCCAATTCGAAGTCATTTTTCTTTAGAAGACATCGCCATCTTCCCTTGAGGCGTCCAAAAGTATTTTCGATTGTCATGCGTGCACTACTTAGTCTTCGGTTGAAGCGGTTTTGAGCGGCTGTCAAGTGTCCTCTGTGGCCAAAAGGCTTCATGACCCAGGGAAGCAAGGGGTACGCCGGATCACCAATTAACATTAAGGGTACATTGTGGCCTGCAATTAACCTATCTTGATTGGGCAGTAATTGTCCTGTCACCCCCATCTGATAGATTCCTGAATTGGCGAAAATCCTGGCGTCGTGTGCGCGGCCGGCGAATCCAAAAAATAAGTCTATAAAGCGATACTTAAAGTCACACACACCCTGTAAAACAACTGAATGAAAGTGTTTGCGATTATAATAATCTGCAGGATTATCTACGGGTGCCTTGATCGGAATGTGAACGCCATCTATGGCACCCACGCACTGGGGATATCTCCATCGGTCGTTGTAACCTTCTACAATCGTGTTCAATCTGGCACCTGTTGGGAACTTTATATACATGGGGCACAAAATGTCACATATCGCCTGACATGTTTCAAGGACAATTGTGCAGACAGTTGATCGTCCTAGTCCAAACTTTTGCGCCAAAGATCTGTACTCAATGGGGGTGGCCAACTTCCAAAGAGTTACAGCAACACGTTCGTGGTGAGGTATTGCCCTGCGGAGTCGGGTATCTTGTTTTTCAATAGCTGGTCTCAATTGGACACAAAGCATCTCGAACGTTGCCCTGGACATCCTCAGGTTTTCCCGCCAATCACTGTCTTCAGGCCAAAGATCATTGTAGTAAATTTCATGCCAGTAATTTCGGAGTCGGCGTTTCACCCAGAAACGACGCGGTCGTGGATTGCAGTCGATGGTCAAATCCTGTACGGCAAACGTGGCCAGAAGAGCAATCATATTCCTTCGCCGTTGAATCTGATGCTGACGGAATCGTGCACGGCGCTCCCGTGCGAAATGGCGCAGGCGCAACACCCGTCGGCGTTGATTTATCATTGTCCTTCTCATGAAATTGAACATGAGAAAGACCAGCAGGAAATTGACGGCAGGATCATCATTCATGTCATTCACTGGCACGACTTGTCTCATGGGCGCATCCATCTTGGAATTAATGCCCTTGACCCCTTCGATAATAATCCCTAGAAAGGCTATTAGATGGCGCATGCATTAATCCGCATTCAGTGTGACGGCACTCAATCCGAATTCAATCCGAATTAACCCCTAGTGTGAACGCACCACTTTTAATTCGATATAACGAATTCGAATTCCGGAGACCGATATACGGAATTCGAATTGAATTCGCATTCAGTGAGAACGCGGCTTAAGGGGGAACCCAGGCCTAGATACACACAAAGATATTTGCGAAGTGGGAAGTTTCTCAAGAGGGCAGCCATATTTAAGTCAACTCCAGCTGACTTAAGCCTCCTAGCTACCCGTCTTAACTTTTGAAAAATCAAGTTTTGTCTTTCCACTTTTATCAGTTGCCTCCCAAACTTTAAAGCTAACACCACATTCCCTAATGGCCTTGACCAAACCATTCAGATGTGAATCTGGAGACTCGATTGCCTTTGCAATGACACCATATTTCTCTTTTACATCACGATTTTTGACCTCCGTCATAAGATTTTCAAGGAGGCGATCTGTGATGCGCAACATCAAATGGAGTTCATCAACCAAAACATTAGTGGTTATGGGCAAGTTGACAAGGGGAGGAAACTTGCAACCAAATTCACCAGTGAGGCAACAGGTTTTCATGTCAGCATTTGTCCGCATCAATTCAACTTGATATTTCCCCGGTTCTACATGCATGTTCCCCCTTTCACTGGAAATTATTTTGCAGTAAATGCATGCGTGATTAGACGTTGCTCCAGAAAGACCCAAGACCAGGAGTAGGAATTTGTAGTCAGCACACAAAGTGACATTCAAATGTATGGGGTCGCCGTTCACTTCCATTGAGCCCTCCTCATGCATGGAATTGATAGCCTTCCACACATTTGAAAATGAAAACTTGTACGATTCATAGGATTCCTGCGTTTTCACCACAGCTACAGCAACATGCTCAGAGGTAGGGGGTTCTTTGTCATAAGTTCCGGAAGGGAAAACAGAAAAACTCATCACAGAAAGACTAGTGTTCCTTGTTACATTGGTTCCATCACCACAGAACTTCACAGTGAATGATGGTTTCTGACCAACGGGTAAAAGATCTGGATGTTCCTGCATGTACATTTTGATTGAGAAAGCTACAGCCTCTTGAATATTAGTTATTTCTGCCCCTTCAGTTGAGCCAGGAGTGTGCTGAATATGGCAAATGGAGTTCATGTCAGCTCGCAATTGTTTAACAAGGTACAGTTTTGGTATGCCATCAGTTACCATGGACAATTCATGGTAGAAGCTGTCAGATACATAGAATCTATCAAGCAGGTAAAGTACGGTTTTCAGTTTTTCAGTGTCAGATTCTGTGATTTCATTGTAGTTCAGAGGATGGGACACACCTGCAGCATCCTTTACCACAAGGCTATCTAGTTTCAACCCCAATAGCTCCAGAAACCATAAGGCACACTCGGCCTTGGATTTTACCTCTTTTAGTTTCCGCAATTGGCATTGGCGAGAAACGTGATTGAAATCTGACTTGCGTCGCCCAGGACCAGTCTCAGGATCGAAATTCATTTGCGTCCCAATTACATTTTCGATATATTTCTGAATGTGCTGATTTGTCTTTAGAAGATTTTGGGACTTGAGACATTCCATCTCAAGATCCTCACTGACTTCTTCTTCTCTACGTTTTAGCACACATATTTCTTTCTGTAACTTTTTCACCTCGTTTTCCAAGTCAGAAATAGTATTTTCAGCACCTGTCAACATCCCTTTTGCATCAGAAAGTTCATTCTGAGTGCTAGCTAATTCATTCTGAGTGCTAGCTAATTTATTCTGAGTGCTAGCTAATTCATACTTAGTTTCTAACAATTGCTCTTGAATAGCAGATGTTTCTAATCTAGCCAATTTAGCTTCAGACTGTAGCTCTCCAGGAGTAACCAGTTCATCAGCAGAGATATTTATAGTAAGCAATTTCTTTTTTAGTGATATTCTTTGGTTTCCGCCCTTGTTTTTAATTCTTTTCCCAATACGTGGGCACTCCCTAGACAGTCTTTCACCCAACCTACTCTGGCTTGTATCAATGGACAGTTTATACTCATCTTCAAGAAACTTACTGAGTAACTCAGTGTACTTATTCACTGACGTGCCACATGTACCCCACCAAGCTGAACATGTTTCCCATGAGAGAACCACTGAGTATATCACCCTCGAATTATTTAGCAAGACCTTCTTGTACTTTGGACTACCATGTGATTGCAAAAAACCTGGTTTGTTTGACGCCATGGCTCAACCCTGCACTTCCAAGACTAGAAAAAAATCAATGCTTAAAAATGAAGCCCCGGACTACATGGACTACACATGTAGGCCTACTAGTACCATTCATAAAAGATAACCGTTGTCCATGAAAGACAAGCAATGAAATTGTGAATGGTTTACCACCTGTATAAAACACAAGGCCTTCATGGCAAACATACAAATCACAAAATGGAATGCTTAGTACATGTACATGTAACGGGTACCGGCATCAAATCCTATTTCAAGAAGAAAGGCCTATACATTGTAGGCCCTACTCCAACATAGTAAATGTACAAGCTGAGTCTGTCCATATACGGCTATTGCAGAATCACATGCCGGTAATTAATTTGAATGGTTCCGTACAGCATCTAATGAACAATCGTTCTATGGGAGAACGGGGCAGTTCAGCCAAATTATTGTCTGCATCAACCTGGAAGTTCACTTTAGTAAACTCAACGAATGGCTTGAATAGAATCGGAAAGCACAACTTGCAACCAATGCCGTCCTTATTCACAAGATATTGCCAACCAATCGGAAAGAACTCATCATTGGCAAAAGCAGCTTCACTGTAAGCATAGTAGCCCTTCACTTTCGCTGGAACAGGTGTGGCACCACTAAGTAAATGACGAAACACATCCAGTTGAATACTGCATTCAAAATAATTCCATTCTGCTACCTTCCCACGGAGGAGACGCTGGAACGATGCGAGAAGGCTGTTCCGTCCAATATCTAACCGTTCTGCCGACACAGCTGGATTGTCATATGTCCCAATCAGATCCCGCGTCAAATTTCCTTCAGGCTCCCACGATGATGCGGATAGTGGCCATCCTTCCCACTGTACCAGGTAGGAGTATGCCTGAAAAAAAGAAAGGATAATAAATGTCATGTTGATGCACATGTTGATACACGTGAAGTAATGATAAGACTTCATGTACACAAATGAAATAAATGCATGACTTTGGTCCAAGCTTGGATGTGCAGGGTCACTTGTGCAATGATCATACCACCTAAAAAGGGTCCTAATTTGTGCAAAATCCCACAGCTATACAAAAAATAAGGGGCCATCATCAATAACTAAAGCATGTGCATGACCTCTATCCACAAGAAAATACAGGATGGCCAAGATAAATAGCGTATAATTTCGGATTTTGATTGATGGTTGTGCAGAGCAATGAAACACAGCAACATGTACACAGTAATGTACAGCAAAATGTACACAACTGGCATGCATCCAAACAGGCCTCGGCTGGATATGTAAACAAAACAAACTTGGAAAAATATGCACAATATCATCGATCAATACACAAAATAATAACCTGAACATAAAGTTAGGCATTTATACATTGTAAATATCGATACACAGAATGAGGATGACGGAGTTTGATGCCTGATAAAGAAGGATTTTGATCCACCTTCGATTCAATGCAATGCATCACAATACAGAAATCGAAGCGGCTAAAATTACCGAAGTTTAAGCTCACCTGGCCCTCTTTCTTCCTACTGATGACCCTGTAGATAGGCCACAGTGTGTCATCAATGTTCTTATGATGTCTCTGACGGGTTTTTCGAAGATCTAAGTGATCATTTCCGTTGATTAAAGCGAGATAATCTCTCCTGATACCTCGAGTTGTTGCTCTATCGATGGCAGCCATTATGACGCTTCTGATTGGCTGATATGTGTCACGTGACTAATGCGATAGTAGCGCCCGGGCTTTCCAGTGGCAGAATTAAGTTGGAGATTGTTGGTAATGTGGTCAATTAGAGTGAAACTCTACATAACAGATGACAACTGCACATAAATCACTGTGCAGGTATATGATAAGTGTAAAGGATTGAGATATTGGGAGATTTATAAATAATTCCTTATTATATAATAAGGAATTATTTTACAGGAAAATACTAATCTGGTTTCCCAAGAAACGGGATATGTGCCTATGTACGTACATTTTGAAAGGAAATGGATAAGACAAAGGCATCTCAGTTGTCACATGGTTATCAGGTCACAATAGTACTACATGTACTTGCCCAAACATTTTGTCTCGTGTCAGGGGGTGCTGCACAAACAAGGAACAGGTACTGAGAAAGGCATCGAAACAATGATTATTTTAAAAGCCATAAAATCGTTATTTTTCAACAAATTTCAAAAATTAAAAGACGTTTTTCATATAGCGAAGAAATTGCAGTTCAACTGTATGACTTTGAAGCTGTGCACGCATGGGTTTTTCGTTGTTTCTGTCTTTAGCCAGAAAGCTGAATAAACATTCCAGGCCAATTATCTGGACTTTAAATCACTTAATTGCACCCCTTCCAAAGGCGTTTTGAAGGGGTCGAAACGTGATGAAGATGATGCAGGTAGGCCTACATATGCGATGATGATGGTACATGTAGTTGACATTCAGTAATTCAAGTCATTCACCAAAATATTGCTCCTTCAGCAACTGAGATGTAGGTGAAAATATTGCCAGACATATGTAGGCTACCAGACATGCCAGACAGTGTTGAAAAACAGGGTCACCTTGTGAACCAAACTTGCAAGTCTCTTGCCAGAACGTCTCGTCCCGAGTAAGGGAAAGCATAACGTGTGTATAATAGTGCTGGCGATTGATGCCTCATGCGAGGATCCGTGGGTTCGAATCTGGAAGAAGGACCTGATGACCTTCACCTTAGAAACCCGTTTCTATTTTCATATCTGTGTATAATATTAATAATATAATATAATACTCACGATCTTTGACATACTGATTGTTTCCTTGGACCGTTTTCCCGGTTAGTTGATCCGATGAACAGACAAGATACTTCATCCTACAGAATTGGTCACTCTCTTTATATGTGAAACTAGCGCAAGTCTTTTTTCCACTGCATAGGCGTTTGCATGAATCCAATGACATACGGCCTGCCATATCGAGGTGTCCGACATTGCACACCCCTGCTTGTTTTGTGAACGTACACGGGCGTAGCATGCTCTCTAAAATGAAAAAAAGCTTTGATATTGGTGCAGTTTTCCACCCCTGTTTTTTGCCAAAAATAAGCCGACATTACGGCTGTAAGAGCTCCCCCACCCCCCATTTTCTGATCCCTTACGATGTGATCTGGCATAGTAACGGACTACGTCAAAATACGAGAGCTAAGTATAGGCCTATGTGTGGTCGTGAATGTTCAAGGTCAATCCCCTTTAAACGACTAGAATTAGGAATTTGAGTTGTGTTTGGTGGTTTACCTTTATAATCGCAACCATCTGCAATAAGATAGCAAATATCATTACCGTATCTGATGTTTCCGACTGGAATCAACTACTCCCCACTGACCTACCTGGCACAATGTGTAAATGTCGTCTAAACCTACCCATGTTACAGGAATAGGATGGTTAGCAGTGACGGTTACGGTCAGGAATAGGTTTAGGATTAGGGGAGGGTTCAGTGACAAGGGATGCGGGTCAGGGTTGGGGTTAGGGTTAGGGGCTTGGGTTAGGAAATAGCGTGTAGGATCATGACTGGACGATATTCACCCATTCAGCGGCACTGGGAGGAACGAGCTGAGACTGGAGGCAACTGATCAGTTGCTAGAAACGGTCGATGTACATGAACGCACCTTTGCAACTCGCTCGAACTTTCCAGTCACCGCAAGTTGCGCATTGTTGTACCCAGTTTCGTTCAATCGCAGCGATGTACGCGACGTGGCTTTCCACTGGAGCGTTTCCGTTGGCAGAAACGCTAGTAAGCATTGGTTTTTTTTCGCGGCGTTGGTCACGGCGTAGGAAAAAACAATGTTTTCGAGCGTAAACGCCCCAATGGAAAGCCGCCCTTACCAGTGGCAGTTTTCTGAACGAAATCGAGTATCAACGCCCCGGTTGCTACCTGAGTTGCTGCCACTCGCTGGGTAGATGTGCATGTAGCCTACATGGACGTGGTCAGGACATAACGACAGCTTGGATGCTCGTAGTTTTTCCGAGTTGCTGAATTTGCGCTGTGCGCGCAGCGCGTATATCACCAACGACTAATCGGATCTGTTGCTTCCAGTCGCAATTGCGATGTACGCTAGGCTTGAGTCAACAGAGAACACTTGCATACAGTGATCGGGAAAGTCTCAAAGAGACAGTGCTCAAAAGTTTCATCAAACACCGGTTCTGCTTGAATCGTACCATTCTTGTCCCAGTGACGGATGTTTTTCTCAGTACTCAGGATAGAAATCCGTTCTCCAGACCGCATGCCGGGAAACTTCCGAAGGCAGGAGCCGTGCAAATGACCACCAGTGCTTGCTTTGAACATCACTCCGCTGCACTTGGGATCGAGTGAACATTCATACTTGCAAATTTCCTCGTTAACAGATCCGATTGTCCTGCCATACATCGAGCCATAGTTGACATTCCCGTAGCCAATCAACTTAAA
Source organism: Notospermus geniculatus (assembly GCA_002633025.1). Classification (NCBI taxonomy): domain Eukaryota; kingdom Metazoa; phylum Nemertea; class Pilidiophora; order Heteronemertea; family Lineidae; genus Notospermus; species Notospermus geniculatus. The sequence goes on along the minus strand of NMRB01001940.1, from coordinate 53,169 downwards.
GTTACACTTATTACCTATAAAAAGGGAGGGGGAACATTATTTATGGAAAACATTGCATTTACCGTTACAAAACAGAACACAGCGAATCTGACAATGTCTGCAGAGAATAAAATGAAATGGTCCATGGACCATGTGCTCACCTGTGAATGTCCCAGAAGAACAGATGACAATTGCATGTTCAAGTGTAGGCCTATTTTGTACAGCTAGGCCCAGCGGTTACGAAACGTGCCCTGCTAACGGACGACGACGATGACGGACGAACACAGACGGCGGACATTGCATGACGACTATAGCTCACAGGTGAGCTAAAAATTAGAAAGTGGTTATTTGGGAAGGAAAAGGCTCGCCGAATACAGAAACTGGTCTTAGACGGCAAGCAAACAATATGACCGCCGGTCATCTTGGGCCAATGGAAGCCTTGACACTGTTTGCTGTCTCGGTAGCTCTGTCGGCTAGCGTTTGCCCATTAAACCTCAGGTCCCCGATTCGACTCCCGGCCGGGGCGATTTGTGTCACCGCTTTTCCTGTCTCGTATTTTTTCTTTTACTATTTTCTTTTTACTGAACATCCTCTTAATCCACCGAGCAAAATTACCAAGAGTTCAGGAACAAATAGCGGCCGGGACATGAGGCCTTTTTTCCACGGTGCACGTTCGTTCCGTATCGAGACTGAATCGAGGAGGGATCGGTTATTTTTCCTCGTGTAAAAGCGAAACAACTGGCCTCCACCTTCCTCGGGCCAGTTCAGTTCGTCGCGTGAGTTTCGAAAAGGTGGAGGTAGGTGCAGGCCGGTTATTCTCTCGTGTAAAAGCAGAGAGTTTCTGCTATCACGGATCCATCCGGGATCGAGATCGGGATAGAGTAGCACCGCGTCATCAAAAAATGACGTGACGTCATCATTGTTTGCGTGAACGTTGCCGATCCCGTTGTCGGTTTCCGAAATAAATCGGCAGCATCTCGTAAGTGTCAAACAGTGGCACGCATTCGAAGAACCAACCACGAAGTGGATCGAGGCCGGTTACCGAACCCGCACCGTGTCAAAATAATCAATCCTTCCTGAACCGACCCCCTCCTCCCCCGAGGGCCATGTCGATTTAGAGGAATCGGAGGAATCAGAGGAATCGCGCTGGAAAATCCAGAAAATCACCATAAGATAAAATATAAAATTATCAGAATAGTTAATTCATAACATTTCCTTGGCTATTGAGCTGTTATAATAAACTCATCATCATCGAGGTTGGTGATAAGACAGTTAAATGACTTGCGGGCCGAAAGCCAGCACTTTAGGAGAAAAGGGCCGACTTGCAAGTTCCACTAAAGCAGTTATGACGTTTACACAACCACGTGGCTGTGTTTATATATTTAGTACATGATAACCATGTGATCGTGTGTGACTGATGGGCTGCAGACTGAATTTTCCTCTGATTCCTCCGATTCCTCTGATTCCTCTAAATCGACATGCCCCCCCCCCCCCCCTTCAATCTTCAATCTTCGTTTTACACCTGCATGAATCTTCATTTTATACATATCTGTCTTCAATCTTCAATCTTCAATCTTCGGTTTATACTCACCCTTGCAGTTGATTGGGAACAACGTCTCAGGCCAAACGCAGTCAAGGCGCAGCGTCACGTCAGTGTTGGCGAGGCCAGCGCCCATGCTTTCTCCTGTACATCGACGACGTCATTGACGTCCCAAGTGGGTTTTGCAAACGTTCCAAGTCAAACTTTTAGGTTTCCAAAGCGAGTGTTCCGTTAAGCAGTTATAGATTCCCAAGTAATTGTGACCATCATGATCTCAAGGTTCTAAGCTTTCCGATGGTGTGTTAAATTAGTGGGAATCACCAAAGACCTGGCGACCGTAATGAGTTTAAAAGGGCATGCCTGGTCAAATTCTCGTAAACGTGGGTCCCAATCAAACGCATGGATCTATAACTGTAAATAGTGTCGAAACGGTCTGCAATCGAAGCACCTATGTATTGTTCACCTGAATATTTCCTTTCTCCAGCGATATGAGATTGATACACTCCATCATCGAAGTGGATCGAGGCCGGTTACCGAACCCGCACCGTATAAAAATGATCAATCCATCCTGAACCGAACCAGCACGAGGAGGGTTTATGTAGGATTCCTCGAACCCGCACCGTGTAAAATGGCTTATGGTCCTTATTAGACAATTTTACTATGCTATTTTCAGAATGTTTGCCATCTAAGAACGAAGAAAAACTGCTTGGCAATTATAAAAAAATGTTTGCTTTTCCATCGTGCTGCACATAGCACATGACAAGCACACGGTATCCTGATCGATATGCGTTAGGGGACTGACATGCTTGCCAAACAAGGACTATTCTCAGCATTAGATGGCAAGACTGCTTGCCAAATAAACCCGGCCGAAAGATTATGACGTAAATTATTCTTATTTTGTTTGTGACGAGTTTAGGGCCTACATACCGGTGACTCTAAATTTATCGATGTCCCACGTCAGCCAATACATGTAATTCGTATCAAGGGTCTTAGTAAGTGACCAAATGCAATCACATTTTAACTACATGCCCCTACTGTATCTCAGGCACAATCCGCGTCATTACCTTTTGGGACAACACCCCAGAAATGTGGTTAAGCGGGTAGCCAAATCAAACCAAATCGGTTCAAATCAAGTTAAAAGGATCCAAATCGGTTCAGGGATGTCATTAGAAGCCGGCCGCCGGCCAAATTGACCGTCTACTGACACGTGCCGTGCCGGCTACTTTTGGCTGGCTTTCAGAAATCGTCGAAGTCCAATCATTAGAACACAAGTTACAAACAGCCAAAACATCATCGGACGCCGCCGGCGATCTCATTCCCGCTAAAATCCAATCACCAGGATGCAAGTTACAAATCATCAAACACGCCGATGATCTCATTCCCGCTGCCAAACAACAGACAGTCAGGAGTCAAAGACCCGCTGTCCTTATGTAAAAGCTGCCATGCCGCGTCATTGGTGCGAGTAGAGTGTCTCATTCTGCCGACTGAGAAAATCCCACTACTGCAAACATAGACATGTGGTGATTGCGCACGCATCCCGACTGAATTTGACAAACATCGTTACATTTCCAAGTCCATTTCTCCCAAACCTCTGACTGCATTCTTCAATAATTTATTTGGCTGAATTCCAGGGAGAATACCCTTTCCAGTCATACCAAATTTGTTTGCTAATTTCTTTGCAGTAAACAGATATTTACTTGAATGGCTGGTCTTACTTCAGACTGTCTGGCCTTTCGGCCGCATGGCATTGACGATCTTTTTGGCGGGAAAATTCTTAACTACATGAACTAGAGGTCTATCATGCATTGAACTCCATCAGCTGACGGTCTTACAAAATGAATAAGTCTACTTGTATTGGTCATTAGTGTTTCTAGGATTTGCATTAGCTGTAGTTGGAAATGTATCCGGTTTAACCCCCCCCCCCCCGACCTAATATTTGAAGTTTTAACCCCTTGACCACTGAGACATTTATGACTATTAATCAACCTGCATAGACTAAAGTACACATATTTCCTCAGAAAGGCCAGGGTTCTCCCTGAGTTGTAATAGGCTACATCTAACGTGATTTTTAACCCCTTGATCCCTGAAGCAGGACATAGGCGGCATCCATTACCCGATATCGATAGTTTTTATCCTTGACATTTACCGCCCTCCACTAGTTTATACACTGCTTCACAGTGCAGAAATCGCATCTCACAGCATTATTCAATTTTTTTTCTGGGGAGGCCCCAGACCCCCCTTTATTCCGGAGAATTTATGGCCGCCTATTTTTCGAAATTGGCCTCTTACTCTCACCCTTACTGACAACACTGCGGTTCAGATCAGAATTCATAAAAAACACAGAATTTTCGAAGAGAAAACCTACGATGGCTACGAGAATCATTTCGGAGGCTGTTATCCTGCAGTCATGCAGTCATGATTGTATAAGTACGAAAACGTAACTGCAATCCTATACAGTCATGTACAGGCACAGGATTGCTGTTTTTGTTCAACAGCCTCAGAAACGATTCTCTTAGCCAGCGTAGGTTTTCTTTCGAAGATCCTGAGTTTTCTATGATTTATTTGTGGATCTGATCTGAACCGATTTGGTTTGTTTTAACTTGATTTGAAACGATTTCGTTTGATTTGATTTCGCTACCCGCACGTTTACCTTGCGTTTTAAGGGTTATGAAAAGTGACTCGACATCTCGAATTTTTGACGCAAACAATCTGACTAACTGCACACTGAATTGAGAAAATAAGGCTCGGGACACCTTCTTATGCCGGTTCCTGAGGTCCCCCGAGCCTTATTTTCCCATTTTTTGTGCAGTTAGTCCGATTTTCCGCGTCGAAAATTCGACATTTCGAGTAACTTTACATAACCCATAAATTAATTGATTCAGCAAGAATTTGAGTGCGATTTACTGCTATTGTGCTGCTTCACCACGTATGTCCTCAGTCGAAAGGAAAGCGAAGCAACCTAAATTTGGCATTATACTTTCAAGACAATGACATTCAATGAAGAATAAATGCAACGATTCCATCAAGGTTTCGTCTGAAAGCTTTTAACTTCTACTTTAGTAGTATACTTTGCGTTTCACTGGTAAACGCTATCTTGCTATGATGTTAACCTTTTAGGAATGGGATTGCTTTTATGAAATATCATTAAGATTTGGTTCGATCTTGATAAAGCTCGCAACCTCAGATATGAAGGCGCTGAATGTTTTGCCACTGCGCCACTAAACAGCCCAATAATATGTTGCAGAGTGATCGCTGAGATGCCAAGGTACGCCAGTATAACAGAAATCCAAGTTCCCCTTTAGGATCAAGATACACTGCTATTGAAACCTTGACCACTCGAATAAAACTCACAATCACAGGCTGCTGTAACCCGGACCACCATTCCTTTCATACGTGCATTTCGAACGAATGTAGGTAAAAAAGGTATAGGTAAGAAAGGTACATGTACTATGGAAAAAAGGTAATAGGTAATAAAGGTACTAGGTAAAAAAGGTACAACTCACATGAAATTTTGTATTGAATTTGCTAGCTGCATTGGATTCTCAAGAACTTCGCAAATTCCGTTAAAGGAGGTAAGTGATGATGTGTGAATTTTAATGAATAAAAGGCCTTCGGCTAGCTTGTCTCTGGTAGTCATACGTGTTTCCCAAATATTCAATTTTTATTAAATAACAATTGCATGGACTGATAGTCATTGCAAATTATCGAAAGCATTGCCTTCATGCTTGTTGTTTTTTTTCTGATGGAGATAGATTTGCATGACCAGACCCATTATCAACTAGTAACTCAAAATAAGTCACGAAAACGGGTTCCTTTCAAGGGCCTGATTTTATGAGAAAACGCAAGAGTGCACTTCATCTTAGATGGTTTCCAACAACTTGGTGGTATGATCTCCATCTTAATTGCTCCAAGACAACTGGAATTAAGAAAACTGTATAAAATCTGAGACATGAAAGTAGGTCAGCACTACCAGTTCTGCGTCTAAGATGGAGCTCATCACAAACAACAAAGGGGACAAAAGCACTGTGTTAATGTTTTTATGTATAACAAACACAGAACCAATGAGATGCACCAGACACAACTCCGGATGCAAAGGGAGGTTAAAATCAACTACAGCTAATGGAAAAGCCTATCCTTCTTTCGGAACACAACCATGATTCACACCAACGTAATGTCGATGTAATGGACATGATCAAGGCGAGGGCTACCATGAAGCGGATGGCTGCAGAATCGGACAGTAAGCCAGGCCAGATCATTGTACGGGTAACAGCCACAGTACCACACTACGCCCAAGGATTCATCCCAGCGCCAGATATATGCAAACGCACTATCAGAATAATATCACGGTACTTAATAAAGCGCTGTATCCAACCAATATCATGGTCGCTCAAAGCGCTGTACAAGAAAAATTATAATATTGATAGTCATCCATCAAAGGCCTGAGTGAAGAGAAGGTGTTTCAGCTGCTCTTTGTAATATCCATGCCGGCAGTTACGGACCTGTTCTGGTAGCTTATTCCACAGATGAGCGGCACAAACAGAGAATGAACGGGAGCCGAAGGACTGAAGTCTAGCCCTTGGACAATGCAGGAGGAATTTGGTTGATGAGCGGAGGGTACGTGGGGTGGAATGCAGGGTCAATAAGTCGGACAGATACTTAGCGGCCAGATCATGAAGACACTTGTAAGTGAGAAGGAATTTATATTTCACAGGATACTCAATCGGAAGCCAGTGTAATGATTTCAAGATGGGGTGACTGACGTGCATTTTCTTGCTTTGGTGATCAGGCGAGCTGCAGTGTTTTGAACCTTTTGTAATGGATGAATGGTAGAAAGCGGCAGTCAGAAAGGACGGAATCGCAGAAACCAAGGCGAGGTGTTACGTAGGCTTGGATATACAATCTGGTGGCATTGAATGATAAATATTAGAATGAAAGAACCAGCAAAATTCCGATCGAACCTGCCAATTTGAATGATATGTTGATTGAAGGACAATACTCTCAAACACTTGCCGAAAACGGGACGAGCCAAGAAAGATGCTCCTTTACAATCGACCCGCAAAGGTATGAACAGCGCCACGACGTGTCAGCCGCGGTATTTGGCGGTACTAACTGCTAAATCACTGAACGAAAGCGAGGCAGTGACGTAGGCGTAGCAGACGCTATAAAACAATCACTAATTACGCACGATTAGTAAGACGTTTGAAGGTGGCGTGATGTTTACATGTTGACGGATGTTTCTCTACGAAAGTTGCCGAAAATTTCAACGAAATCGGTTCAGTTTTAGCCGAGTTATCGATCGAAAGGTAACCTTGTGTTTTCGAAAACAGGCGTTCTTCAAAGTGCGTACACTTTCTTGGAATAGTATTTTGAGACTTCTGCTTAGGTCATTCGGCTTGTTACAAGATAGAAGAATCCGCATGCAAAGCGTGGTTTTATGCACGCATGTCTGAGGGGTTGACAATCACCCCGAAACACAACCACATTTTCAAGAAATCTCTTTCGCTTTATCCATTGTCTAACTGGTTCCATGGGCTCCGACGGTGGCGCTGACTGGTCGAATAGTCAGTCAGCGCCACTCAGCCGCCAAGGAACCAGGTTTATGGCTGCGAGAATCGTTACCTACTGCTGTTCAAACTGCGTACAAAAACTTGGAATACCATGCCGATGTATGAAATTAATACAGATTGGAGATTGATAGTTTCTCCATCCATTCAGTTTTGCTGGTTTTATGCAGGCACGTATTTATGGAGTTATGGCGATGTTTTTAACAACGCTCTACTCCAAGTGACCTCCAATTCTGTGCGGAGGACGAAATTTCTTAAATGATTTCTCTTCACTCCTTTGCATTATTCCAAAATAAATTACACTAATGGAAAGCTCAATGTCTCAGCTAAATACTGATGTATGGTTTATGTGGTTGAATTTGAACGGTCTTCTCGATAAACGCACTTTTGTGCGAGGTGTCCGATTTCTCGAATGAGGTACTGGAGCCTTGTCGAGGGCCCCGATCGCCTATTATTTTCCCGCGCGCAAAATAAATCTGCCGTAGAAAAGGACCTTTGCGGGTCGACTGTTTATGACAACCGCAATCATAACCTCATTTTCTTCTGCACTGGACAGCAGCTTCAGCAGTTGGCTGATGCTATCATCTGGAATGCGGGCACTGGCCCAGTTGTGGCCTGACACATGCCTATTTCAAGTTCAAAAATTGTGAATCGATGAACTTTTTGTCTGTGAATGCATGCCATTATTCTGGTCAACCACAGAATTACTGTGGTCATCTACCCTGCCATGTATTATCATCGGGCATGCCGCCTGACCACACATAAAATAGGGCTACCACGGTATTTACCTAACAGGGCAGTTGTCATTCATTGCATCATCCAAAATACCGGTAGGCTTGGTAAAAGTTTGAAAAGGACACTCGGTCTCTTGGAAGGTCCAGTCCTATTTATGACTAATCCTACTCTGACCTACTTGTTATCAGGTTATTACTGGGTTTGAAATGGACATCATACAACCTGGACTCCAGACCAAAATTGGACTCCCCGTGTTGCGCTTTTTTGGGCCACCTTGTATATCATCTAACCCAGTCAACTTGGCGGAAGGTTCTGGAACTTCGTCTGGTTCCTGAATACAAGGCAAACGAGGGCTTCAGACTTTTCTGTGATATGTTGGATGGAATAGTGCTTTTGCCATTTCAGGATATACCAGCAGGAATGGCCCATGTTCGACGTATTGCACCAGCAGCAGCACAGGAACTTGTAGACTATTTCGATGCGACTTATGCGAATGGTTCATACAGAAATGTCCGTGGCCCAGCTGGAGAGCTACATTTACGGAGGATACCGCCAGCATTCCCTCCACACCTGTGGATTGTTCACGTGACAACCCTTAATGATGATCCACGGGGACAAACAATGCATGCGAGGCTGGCAACAACCGTTTCAACCAGCTGGTTGGCCATGCGCATCCCACTATTTGGAAGTGTATCAAATCTATCCAGTCAGAAGAACAGTCAGCTGGAACAGTTATAGCCGGGAGTAATAGCTCAGAACGAGATCGGAAACCAGCCCCACAAGCAAATTCGTAGGGAGCTGCAGCAGCAGCAACAAAGGCGTCTTCAGACATTCCGCAATGATTATATTCGTGGAGCAAAGACATCGCCCAATTCCTTCGTGGCGTGAGTCATTGTGTTAGGGTCGCGATTCCTCATAATTCTGGCTGTCACAAATTATTTTGCTTTGATTGTGATTCTGGACTTTTGATAAAGGAAACTATCGACTGTGAAGATTTGAATTTGAAAAACTATGATAAAGGCATCGGAACACCGTATGGAGTGAAGATTGTGAAAAGCGAAGTCCAGCTGGCGATACATGGAGACCCTCGAATTATATACAATTCTTTACACCATCTGTCAGACAACAGCAGTAGCTACTCCTCGAGCAAGTGGTTTATTTGCTCCCTTTATGTGGTTGTGGGAAAGAAATCTTTGACTGTGTGATGTGATATTAAGATAACTTGAAAACCTATGATGCAGGTACGGTATCGGAACACTGTATCATATTCAGAGCAAAAGTGGTTTATTTGCTCTTTATATGTGATATGGACTTTTGAGAAAGAAAACTTTTGCCTGTATGATATGATATTAAGTTTGGCCGGGTTTATTTGCACAGCAGCTGTGTGTCCAATGAAAATTAAAGCCAATGGGTGCACAGCCGCTGTACCTCCATTGGTACTGATCTCCTTGTATGCACAGCAGACTCCGCCTACTGTATAACAGACTCCGTTTACTTTCGCTGTGTCAGTTAGGATGGGAATTGTCTTGGATGCACAGCAAGCTGTGATTCTAAACTTAATGCTGAGAATACTTCCAAAATTCTCAAGTAAATACCCCAATAGCTACTAGAACCATGGGGGTAAGCATATTCACCTCAGGCTAGAACAGGCCTCCAGGTAGCTGCCAGGGGATTGAGAGACACAGAGGAGCCTGCACCCTCATGACGGAAAAGGAAGGTAATGGGTCATATGAATAAAGACTGGCAAATGCTTTACTTGAGCCGAATCGGTTAATGTCGTCCTGGGTATAACAGAAATATACCCAGGTTCAATGTCGTCCCACAAAACTATACCCTGGGTATAGTTCGATCTATAAAAGTATACCGAGGATTGGATACAGCACCTGAAGACGAGATTGTCCTTGCAAATGCCATATGACCATGCAGAAGCATGACAAGTCGAAAAGGCATCGCTCTAGCGCCCGACACGACGGGCATCATTTTAATATGTCGTACCGATAGTCATCAAAGAAATTTTCGTGCCGTTTATCGTCACTCAAATCCGCAATAGTACTCGCAGCATGGCTCGCGGACGTAGCTGAACACACGACACCGAACAAACATATGGGGCGCAGATCGGCTCTGTTTGTTTGCTCATTTCTTTCAAAACTGTGAGCTGAACTTGCGATAAGTTTGGACCGCTGTGTTGAGACAAATGTCAACAGTTGACCCATGCCCTCGATGAGCACAAAATCTGCCAATATTGGCTGATATTTTGAAGATGTTCCTTGCAAAACTGCCGTCTTAGTTGAAGCGAGAAACAAAATGGCGGCCATCCATTCCTAATTCGTACCTAGGCTCAAAACTACGGTAATGGGTATACTTTTGTAGATCGATCTATACCCAGGGTATAGTTTTGTAGGACGACATTGAACCTGGGTATATTCTGTTATACCCAGGACGACATTAACCGATTCGGCTTTACTTGAATATTGCAATACAAATGCAGTATGCAATGCTGTACAAATCTGAAGTAAAATCATTTGCTTGTCTTTATCCATATGACCCATTGTCCAATCATAAGCCTAATTAGGCGATTGCGTCAAGATTTCGGGACTCCCTGTTATGCTGACCACACACGTGTGACTGTAGGCCTATCCCTAATCAGGGTCATAATTGGACCTTATCTACCATATACATGTATGACGGTGTAAGCTCATGTGCTTGACGGAGGGCATGAGCTCGACAGGCAACGAACTTCACAAAATCTCGCTCCTCATGTAGGCCGTGGGCCGAAATCTGTATCGTGTCACTTCGTTGCAACATTTGAGGGGCAATCTTATTTTTGCACTGTAGTGAGGGTGAACACATGTGGAAACAAATTTTGCAATGATCTCAAGAATTTAGCTGCACATTAATTAATTATAGCCTTTTAAAATCTTTACTTGATTTTAGTTAAACCAGCTGCTACATGTAATAGGTGGCACCGATGGTCATTTTCATTATGCCAGCCTCAATGAAGGAATGGATGTGCTGCATTTATACTGTTGTTTTAGATGAAAATAACCCGATTTTATTCTTTTCTGAGGCAAACTGGTTGAAAGTAAATGAATGTACTCATGGAAGTGATTACTTGATGTCAAAGGGGCAGAATTGTCCTTAGAATTTCTCAAGAAAACTGAACACTCAGCCTCTGTTCCTCTGGCTCTCCCCCACCCACATATGCTATATGGGCTGAACTTTAGAATCCCCCATCGGAAGTGCCTCCGCCAGTAGTTGTGATACAGTCCTAGATTTTGTTCGTCGACACCAAGACATATAGACACCCAATGAAGACAGCATAGAGGTGTCCGGGGGTAGCGAGCATAAAGAGGTCGTAACCCTACGTCAGGCCTAAACCAGGCGTAGTACAAGGGCCACAACGAGCACTACGCCTGGCTTAGGCCAGACGTAGGGTTACGACCCCTTTATGCTCGCTACCCCTGGTGTCTAGGTGTACAATGCTGGCTAAAAATACCTGCGATTTTTCACTCTATTTCAACGCCAAAACATCTAAACATCTGGGACCTTATTCACGAAGCTCCCGTAACTTACGGGATTGCGCAAACTATTGTCCTTTTGCGGACAACCTATTGTTCGCTATCAGCCTGACAAAGGATTTGCGTACCCTTAAAGTTACGGAGGCTCTGTGAATAAGGTCCCTGTAAAGTGTTTTTCACATTGAACTGGCCAAAGGTACTTAGTTGAACTCAGGAATGTGACCAGATCACATTTACCAAGAGGTAGTGGTGTTG
>NMRB01001940.1:0-13891 GCA_002633025.1 Notospermus geniculatus | reverse complement strand
AATGCAAGCTTCGAAATACTGTGGCTCTTGCTATGAACTAATCACATTCTCACATTTAAGAAATCAGGAAATTCTCATGTTTTTGTCATTGACAAGTCCTTGTAGTCGTTTCTAACAGACATTGGCAGGAATTAATCAACGTTAGCAATGCAGTATATCTCATGGAGTTTTGACTGCATTACTCGGTGAACCACAATCGATCCAGAGGGTGCTGCACTGTCTGCTGGTGATCTCGGCAATGATTGGTGCCGTTTGAATAAGGACATTCCAAACTTGTTTTTGCTGCTCTTGTGGTATGATTGAATCATTGAAATAAGAATGAGAATTTCTTCTTCACTTGTGCTTCTGTGATGATCCTATCTTCCTGCTTGTGTTAATATGTGTGTAATGTGTTCCTGTGACTTATCGGTCATGGTGGCTACCAAGTATGTTTCCATTTATTCATGCTGTACCTACTTCAATTCATTCTGTAGTAAGATTACTTTGGGGAGGGGACAGTATGTTAAATGATCTTGTAAAAAATGATCACAATGTGGTCCATTACTGGGGCAGAAATGTATACAATGTAGACTGACTGGCAGCAAGAGGCCTAGTGATTCGTGCACCTTTCCTTGCTTCCTTGTCTGTGCATGTCAGTGGGTATTGCCTTGTAGTGCATTTCATGTAAGTGTTGGACAGAGGTTTTCTGTGTGCTAGTTGTATACCGAGAGCTAATGCAAGCTTCGAAATACTGTGGCTCTTGCTATGAACTAATCACATTCTCACATTTAAGAAATCAGGAAATTCTCATGTTTTTGTCATTGATAAGTCCTTGTAGTCGTTTCTAACAGACATTGGCAGGAATTAATCAACGTTAGCAATGCAGTATATCTCATGGAGTTTTGACTGCATTACTCGGTGAACCACAATCGATCCAGAGGGTGCTGCACTGTCTGCTGGTGATCTCGGCAATGATTGATGCCGTTTGAATAAGGACATTCCAAACTTGTTTTTGCTGCTCTTGTGGTATGATTGAATCATTGAAATAAGAATGAGAATTTCTTCTTCACTTGTGCTTCTGTGATGATCCTATCTTCCTGCTTGTGTTAATATGTGTGTAATGTGTTCCTGTGACTTATCGGTCATGGTGGCTACCGAGTACGTTTCCATTTATTCATGCTGTACCTCCTTCAATTCTTTGGGCTGATTTAATAGACGTTTGCTAAGCTAACCATTGGTTCCACCAAAAATAGATAGGCATGCGAAAAGTGTACAACTAACTTATCACCAAAAAGCACTGTTTGGATGGATAGTCAGCGCTATACAGACCTTTAAGAAAACAGGGCTTTTTGGTGAAAAATTTAGTTGTACATTTTTCGCACGCCTATCTATTTTTGGTGGAACCAATGGTTAGTTTAGCAAACATCTATTAAATCGGCCCTTATTGTAGTAAGATTACTTTGGGGAGGGGACAGTATGGTATGTTAAATGATCTTGTAAAAAATGATCACTATGTGGTCCATTACTGGGGCAGAAATGTATACAATGTAGACTGACTGGCAGCAAGAGGCCTAGTGATTCGTGCACCTTTCCTTGCTTCATTGTCTGTGCATGTCAGTGGGTATTGCCTTGTAGTGCATTTCATGTAAGTGTTGGACAGAGGTTTTCTGTGTGCTAGTTGTATACCGAGAGCAGTGTGCCCAAGACAGAATTACTTCAACTGCTGAATGTTCCTGATTTTACTACACCATTACATGCTGTCACCTGTGATTTCAGTCTGTCGTTAACGTTTCCATTTTCGTTAATTTTGTTATGTGATGTAATCAGAGTATGCATTCATCTGTTATAGTACAGTCACAGTAGTGGGATATTATACACATGTCTACTTTTAACATCCAGCAGGGTTAATAACATATCCTCTATCATTCATCTCTGCACCTTTCAGATTCCAATGGAAGTTTTGCAAACCTCGACGAGCCCACCTCATTGATTATGTGTCTTAAAAGGTGAGAAGTACACTAAAATGTTTTTCTCATGGTCACATTTTAATTTCAAAGTATCGTCTTAATGTAGCTCGCATGAAATACTCCACTGAAAGTTACTACTGCTTTAAATTCATTCTAGGTTTACAAGGCCAGAACATTTGGGTAGCTCTTCAAAAATCAAATGTAGTAACTGCCATAGTTATCAGGAATCCACCAAACAGCTGACCATGAAGAAACTGCCAGTAGTTGCCTGCTTTCATTTAAAGGTACTGTTGAGCATTGAAATCTGCAGTGAATTTTGAAGATTTGCTCCAAATTCCAGAATTTCACAATTGATTTTACAGATTTGTTGGTCAAAAGGGGGGCGCACCCCCCTGGATCCACGCCTGCCTGCCTGTTCATTTGAGTGCTTTCCTATTGAGACATTAGTGTAACGGTCTTAAAACAATAAGTATTATTATTTATTATTAGATTGTAACAATTACGCACATGTACAAAGGAATTCTGTTCTGATCAACTTCATATCTGATGTTGATTACAGCGATTCGAGCATTCCACAGGATATCACAAGAAGATCTCAACATTTGTATCATTCCCTGAGGAACTTGATATGACACCATTTATGTCATCCTCGAGGAGTAACAATAATGGATTTGTCAATCAAGTCATTCAGGAATCTGCCACAAGTCTTTCATCTGAAAACAAGTGAGTATGTTGGGAAGCAAATGTCAAACTGTCAGGTGATGCACCTACCGGGTACATGTATTGGGCTGGATTGCAGTGAGCTGATAGACGAATCCCAAATTCCAAGTTCTGCACACTTCCGCCGAAATAGCAACAAGAACCTCGATCTGAAACCAGCTGACGTGACGCAATACGTGATTCAGCAATGGTCAACTCTGACGTAACGTCGTCCAAGTCACTGTCGTGGGGTTCTCTGCGTCACGTCATTCAGTTTCAGACCGAGGTTCTTGTTGCTATTTCGGCGGAAGTGCGCAGATCTTTCCCATTTACGTCAATTTGGGATTTGTCTATTCTGTGTGATTACTTTCACTTTGTACTCAACTGGTTGTACAGTATGTAGATGTACGAGGCTACATGAGAGGCATCTACGTGTACAGGGTACATGCAGCCTCATTGCCGTGATTCGAGGCAAACGTTCAATCAAAACAAGTGGCACAGATCAATCAAGTACAGTCCTCCCTCGCTAATATGAACAACCCTTCGGGGTCCAAGTATCAAGTTCGTACTAACGCGGAGTTCGTAGTAGCAAGGATTTACGTGCATGTCGTGAACTTTTAGGAGCCAGATGTTGGGTTCGTAATGTCCGGGAGCTCGTAAAATCGAGGTTCGTTAGAGCGAGGGTGCATGCCCCCTGCCCCCCTTTTAAATACGGCCCTGCTGTACCGGTACTCTTCTCTGGAAATCAAACCAGTTATCTTTGAAGTGCCTTTGAGGCATGTCAGTGCTCTCACTCCTGATTAAGGCTGTCATATCTCTACCAGTGTGTCTTGTTTTTCATCAGGTATTCCCTTTTTGCCGTTGTGAATCACAGTGGTACCATCGAGTCTGGACACTACACTTGTTTTATCAGACAACACAAGGACATGTGGTTCAAGTGTGATGACCACTTGATCACAAAGGCTAATGGAATCGATGTGCTCAATAGTGAAGGGTAAGACAAATGATACGTTACATGTATGCCAAGTGTATCTGCAGGGTTTGTCCTCAGTTCAGATTCTACTATAGACGTCCCCTGAATGTTTGGAAGACAGTATTGGTTCATATCACCACCCTGTACTATTCGAGCTGTCCTTAACCCAATAGACCCCATGCCGCCCAAAACTGCCCTGCCGTGAGCCGCCTAGAAGACCACACCCACTTTTTGACAAACATCCCCATCACCTCTAATGTAGAAATGAAAATCACCAATTACTGCCGGGAGCGCCACAATCCACCATGTCTCCAGATGCCGATAGCGCTATAAACCGCCTTGACTCATTATGCTGTTCCCTGTTCAGCTTAATGCAATGGCATTTCATGGTGGTTCAGGGCAGTGAAAGTTACAGATGGAAAGTGCAAAAAATGGCGGTTCTGTTGGGTTAGGTTACGGTAATACATCATTTTGTCAGTTCTTCATTTATGATTTTAGTACACGCACAGAATTGTTTCTTTTGGTGAGCTGGCCTTGAGGCATTCTCACCACTAAAATCATCACACTTTAAAAGTGGGTCAATTTTTCGCCTCCATTTTCTCCTTTTCCATTCACGTAATCTACTGATTATCCACGCAATAGTCAATCATTTGGCATGAAATTGTGTCCCCTGCTAAGCAATTTCAATAATATAATCGGCTTGGTGCTTTTTGGACGATTTTTGGACCAAATGACGAGATTATTTAGGATCATTTTCATGCGGGTCCTCTGTCCTCGTTAAGCCTAGTTGACAACTAAATTGGCCTGTAGTGGGCTACTATCCCTCGTTGACCCACTCAGAATTTCATATTCGTTAGACTTTCCCTATGCGCGAAGCACTGAGAAAAGTCAACTTCAGCTTTCCTTTGGCTAAGTCCCACCCCAACTGTGCAAACCACTGCGTACAATAAACGTCTGAGTATTCTGAGGTACAATTGTACGTGTAATAGGATAATTATTCTAAATCTAATTGCATAATAGTAGTTTGTTCCGCCGGACTGTGGAGCTTTTCCATGAGGTGTATCTATTTTTAACGCTCGGAATTCCATAGCTGACGTGACATCATCATGGGTTCCCCAGAGCTATTTATAGAATTTCCTGCGATTCTGACATGGACCTCTTGACCAGTGGCGACGGCTGGTTGAAGGTAAATGGTACTCATAGTAGCCTAATAGCCGGTTCCCTCTAGAGTCCCTTTAATTGATAACTAAGATAATTCAAATACTTGGACATTTCCACAGTCTCGTTGGCCACCTTTCCTGACTGCTCTGTATACACTACATCGATCAGTCGATCGTATGTTCATAGATGAACCAGGTCACGGTAATAAACATACAGTAGCATAGGTATTCAGGTCTCACCACACAGGGGAAAGTAGGACATCTTAAATAGGATGCTCAGATACAGACAAGCCTGGTTTCTCTGGCCATCGATGGTGGCGCTGACTGATAGACCTATTTACGGTACATTAGGCCTGTGCCCCTCGCCCTCATGCCAGCGAACCGTTGTTGCCATTTGGCTTGTTGATATGTTTCTTCAGCAGGTGTCTTGTACATGCATCTTAATTCTTTCTCATTGCAGGTATCTGTTGTTTTATCACAAGCAGATACTGGAGTATGAGTGATATCTGCCGTCTCCTTCGGGCTGTATCAGCTGTCATTTGGTGCAATCTTCTGTGATCAACTACTTCATTAAAGTCAGTCATCGCCCTCCAACTCTGAAGGGTGTGTGAGATCTGGACCAAAACAAAAGGGTCTTCTTGCCATTGTTTCTCAGAGTATGCTTGCATAGGTCTATCATTGGCTTGCTCTGTGAATCTTCCTCCCCATGTTATGGCTGGTGCTGTGTAAAAGATGATATTTGTTTGTTATTTGCAATCTATCCTATCGAACAAAGTTGGGAAGTTCCACTTACATGTGCCTACCCCGCCCTGGATGAAACAAGTACTAGCCGGTGCTAGATACGAGGGCTGGGAAGATGTTACCTGCCAAAATATTAGAAATATCATCCTTTCCCATCTCTGATGGTGTGTGTACATGTATGTTTTACTACAACTTTCAGCAATCAGCCGTGACATTCTGTGGCTGGTCAATACAGTTAGTATGAAGATTCATCTTGTCAAACATATTCACTTGGGGGATATTATTTAGATATGTACACCACAGTAAATGTCCAAACAACATGTTCTTCCTCCTTGACCATAGGCGACACAACATTTCCACAGTGCTGTGCATGAATATTGTACACTGTAGTGTACATGTATATGGTGAACTGTGCAAAATAAGCTTGCAACAATTGTCTTTTTAATTGCTAAACTTAGTGCTCACAGTAGTGTTGTGCCTTTCCTATGGAAATTTGTCATGAAACCGTGAGTAGATGTGATGGTAGTGTATGGAAACAATGACTTTGAAAATTTGTCTAGTATGTATGAATTGTGTGGTCAGGTATCATTAAAAGCACTCCGTGATCACTGTGTTGAAACTGGCCTATGACCCTCTGAATCTTTTGTTCCTTTAAAAAGATTGGTTCCTTGTTGAAGGATAGCTGCACTTCACAGCAATGTTATCAAAGAATCCTTTAATTTGTTTGTTTATGTTGAATCGTGGCTTTTTGAGTTTTGTTCAGTGCTGCTCTGCAAGAGGTCAGTTCATTGGTTGCCTGTAGCAGTTGGCCAAGGTTGTATGCGTAGCACCAATATTTGGTATGTTGTTATTCTTCCTGATATTTGAGTTCAGTCATCCTTGCCATTACATTGATAGCTTTAATTACGGTCCATAGGCCTACATGTTAGCAATATTTTCTTTGCCAAATTCAGAAATTGAAAATGAATCCAGACATATCCTACTTGTATATCCTACTTGTGCGGCCTCAGCAAGTAACTTCGTGCAAAAACTTGTGTACAGTTGCCAATTAAGGTTCTGGTTGCAGTTTCATTCACTCAATTATTATCAGCCTCAAACCAAAGTGCTCTCGTTTGTTGAGTTTGAGGCCACTGGGTCCGAGCATAGCAGTTTCAGAGCACCATGCCAAACAGTGAAATTTTCAAGTGTTCTTCTGGTTGTCAACATTCATGAATGTAGGGGCCTACATCTGTGTGCAGCCAATTCTGCAAATCACTTACTTTCTATGACTAATCAAGGCTTCACATATGCACATGTAAGAACATACATGTAAGTAAGAACTTGAAGTGCTAGTTTCAAAGCTCAAAGTGCTTCCATACATTCAGGCATGAAAGGTGTGCAGCAATTCCTGTTGTATGCATTTCTTCACTCATTTTAAAGTTTCAATGGAGAGAGTGCTCTGGACTATTTTATATCTTTGGTCAGGAGAAGATTATCCTCCTAGATAATCTCCTCCTGCTTTGGTACATAATGATCAAATGAGGAACATTATCCTTGAGCGATGTGAGGGAACACGTACAGTGTATGTGTGTTCTTCGCAAGTGCTCAAGCCTTCAGATGAAATCGACATGATATACCATGAAACTGCCTGCCACCTCCTTCATTCCTACTATTCATGAAATACAGTGATTTCAGTTGAGGAGTTAGTTACCTTTCGCCTAGGCCTAGTGTAGTTCCTCTTTATATGCTGGAGAGGCATGTTGTCATTTGCAATGTAATTGCATTTAGGGAGCGCAGATGATAATGCTATGCAATTTAATTTTGCTGTCCATCTTGTCTTGAGAATTCCAGATATCATTTCTGAATGTTGAATGACCAACAGATGTGCCTCCTCTGCCTTCTTCAGTGGGTATAGGTGGTGCTGCAAGGGGTGACAGAGTTCTCAACACCATGTGCTATGATGCATGTAGGCAAATGATTGATGTATCAGTATGATCAGCTTTAAGAAGTCGTCCAGTGTACATCACTGTCATTCTATATTGGGAGGGGCTCATAAATGTACTGCCATGTGTATCAAGGGGGATCAGAATCTGATGTACCAGTCTTCAGTGAGCAAGTTGACATATCAATCTGATGCAAATAGTCAATCAAAATCCCACGTGTAAATTATTGTGATCCAAGAGGTGATTATTTGTATATTAGCCACTGCTCAAGATAACTATTTATGTCTATTTATTGTCGGTGCATTGTATGTTAGTGTCTGAAAACGTTTTTTTGTACTCGCTTGATGATATACTTGTATTGCTCTTTTGTCCGCAGGTTGGACACTTGTATGGTTGTGTAACTTAGGTTATGTTGTGTAATTTGTAAATTTACTGGGTTCGAAGCCAGCATAATGCATCTATAAGATCACAGTATGTGAACATGTGTTGTGGTGTTCAGTTCATAGCGTGGGCTGTGCGTGTGGTATCTAATCTGTCATGTGGTGATATCAAAAGAAGTATGTGTAGATAGTGATTGTTCTGTCTTGTTCACATCCAGAGACAGATCCAGGATTTGGGAAAAGAGGGGGTGCCTTGTGCTACAAACATTGAAATTTGCATCAAATTCCAGAATTTCATGCTTGATTTTACAGATTTATTGGCCAAAAGGGAGGCGTGCGCTCAGGGCGCTCCCTCTGGATCCACGCCTGACATCACTCACGTCACAGACAGATCAATGGGACAGCCATTTATAAATATTTAGCGACGTGGTACTCGTCCTTGAAGAGATGGGTGGGGGACAACTACAGAGAGTATGCTTCATTGAACTCGTACAGTAATGTCAAAACTTGTCTTTGTCTACTTCTGTGAAATAGGGTTTATCTACTAGTACATGTACATGTAATAATGCGTGCTTTAAATCTTCTTCCAAATAGTTTTTATGATGTCCTTCGGAATTCATACCTCAATTTTGTGTATCGTTTGTAGAAGGATTTATCTACCTCAGTTAGGATTGCTTTTGTATACGTGTCAGGAATCCTTTCATTGGCCTTCTCGTGTATTGCCTTCATAACCCTTCACATCTATTGGCACTATGACATGTACTGTACATGTACTCTGCAAGATCTTGGGTGGGTACGGTAATGCATGTACATGTACATGTATGCGACAACTTGTACAT
The DNA here is from genome assembly GCA_002633025.1 of Notospermus geniculatus. Classification (NCBI taxonomy): domain Eukaryota; kingdom Metazoa; phylum Nemertea; class Pilidiophora; order Heteronemertea; family Lineidae; genus Notospermus; species Notospermus geniculatus. The sequence goes on along the minus strand of NMRB01001940.1, from coordinate 5,231 downwards.
TCTCTGTTAACTGTCAATGACTGTGACAAGAGTCATTCCCTTATTTCAGTATATTTGTGGCCGTCATGCATATACATGTACACTTGTCACGTACATGGACATTGACAAATTGCGATCAAATCAGTAGTATGTGAAAAAGGCATTTCAAGCCATACATGTAATTGTTTTCTCAGATGAGGGCTTGATGCTTTAGTGTTTGAAAATAGAGGGCTTACAAAGCTGTGTTGCTTCCATACAATGAATTTCTGAAGCCAAGGGCATGTGAGTGTTCTATGACAGCAAACACCTGTGCGAAGATCATTTCTTTTTACAATATGTAACCCTTTAAATAATTTATTCACATTTGTATTTTTATGAAATTGTTCATATTTCTCATCAATCATTCGAGTTTCTATGGTATCTATGACCCGTAATCAACTCGATTATTTGCCAAACGCAATTGTTTTACAAGGAAAAGTATCCATACATTCATCTTGGTTTAACCCTTCCCTTTCTTAACTCTTTCAGTGCTTAAACCTGAAAATTGATATGAAAGTTGGCAATTGCTTTGGTGGCATCAATTCATCAACTCGATGATGAGATATGGAATGTTGTCACATATCTCTATGTCCTAGGGCAGGGAAACTGCCACATTGCATTCTGCAAGTATATGTTGGCCAAATTGATGAACCCTGAACAGTTGTTCAAGAATACGGTCATCTGTAATGGTCTTCAGCTTGTGAATGCTGATTTACAATGAGCACGACACTTGATGTCAATAAATGTATTCATATATAACATCTAATTCGCTTCTTCTGTGTTCTTGTGGATTTCATGAGATTTACACCCGCTCATTGGGGGTTCATTACGGAGACTTCCTGCATCATATTCTCTACACTACAAGTCGCAGTAACTCCTAGGATCCATGAAGAAAGCAAGTCACTTCAGCACTCCTCTTGTCCCACAAGAAACTGTCAGTGATGTACATGTACAACCAACTCCTACATGTATGTGGCACTCTTCAGAAATACTCCAGCATTCCTTCAGTGGGAGACTTAGTCTCGCGTCACCAGCCTCTCTCTCTTACAGGAGAGAGTCTGGTAGCAAAGGCCAAAACTTTCGTTACCGCCAGGTGGCGAGTGTCCAGCTCAGAGCATCCGAATCTGATTGGCCAACGGCTGATTAAACATGGCTGCGCCCATGAAACGCATGATGAACGATGAGTCTGAGGGAAAATTTACCTTTTTAGCACGGAAGGAACGACTATCCATGGTCATCGATTGCTGGAATAAGCCGATTGTACAATAGGACTTACATTTTGTGCCATGGATTAGGTCACTTCCGACCAGGGAGTCGAAGTTCAGCCAGACGGTAAATCGATCCTGATACAATACAATTCCACTTTATTTCATCAGCGATCCACCTCAAACGGCCAGGCTCGATCGCTGTCTACATATCACTCGGTGAAAACCACGATAAAACGTGTTAAAAAGGTAACATTTCCCTCGGACTATTTCGTTCCTTGTTCGTTCATCATGCGTTTCACGGGCGCAGCCATGTTTAATCAGCCGTTGGCCAATCAGATTCGGATGCTCTGAGCTGGGCACTCGCCACCTGGCGGTAACGAAAGTTTTGGCCTTTGCTACCAGACTCTCTCCTGTAAGAGAGAGAGGCTGGTGACGCGAGACTATGGGAGACTTCACTGCCATTAGATGCCACCACCAGTTAGCGGTCCCATTCATTGTCACATAGAAATGTCCCATACTCCCATGATCATAGTGAGGCAATGCAGTAGCTTACACATTTCATCAGTTCTTTGAAGTTTTAGGACTGCTAACTGGTGGTCGCCTCAACAGCAGTGAGGGCCTCCTCTTCAGAGGGATATGTGGAGTTGAACCAAGACTTAAGGATTGATTCGGAAGGCAGTACAAAATGTAGGTCTTCAATGCCAAGACCACATCCACATCACAATGCCAGGAGAGTACATGCACGGAAGGACTTGCAAGACGGACACAAGTGACAGCCAGAATGAGTAGCACAAGGTATCGTATGTGACCCGATCTAGCAGAAGTAGGCACAAGTCACAAACGAGGAAAGGGTTAATGGCCTTGCAACACAATAGCTGAAATGTACGTCTGTGCAGGTTGACAACAGTAGTGAACAGCAGTGACAATACTTGAGTAAACTGATGACCAGTAATGATCACCTACGACATACGCCTACTTTTGGCAGATCGGGTCACACATATAGTTGGGTCTTCGGTGTTCACTTCACAGACACCCCTACTGATGACAAGGATTGGAAAAACAGAGAAAACAGATATATGATTTCTGATATTTTTTATATTTTTTTACCACTTCTGTACATAATAAAACAGGGCAGTCAGTAGAACATCTCTTGTTTTACTGAAAGAAAAAAAGAGAAACACTAAGAATTGTATCACATCTCAAGATATTCAACAGTAATATGGCATCAGATATTCCACAATCATTTTGAGTCTGGTTGCATCTCGAACAGTTGCTTACACTGGATCTGAGTACATGGAGGGGTGAATCAGTGCGACAGGTCATGCATGTCTCAGATTCCACCTGCCTAATAAGCTGCTTTCCCAAAATACACAGCAGGAATGCAAGATTTTTGGTAGCACTTCTCGACCAGTTTTCAGAGTGTGCCCACACCATACACATACGCAAGTCTAAATAACATACCTTTTTGCCACCTCCAACCTTAGCCTTGGCAGTACCTCTAACTTTCTTTTGCCTGTTTTTCTTCTCTTTCCTCTGTTTTCGTGGGTTCTTCGCCTTTTCACCGATACCATGCTGGAATGCAACACGTGAAAATATAGCAATGCAATCTCGACAACAAACCTCGCTCAACACGCTTTCACTTCCCAGACTGAATCTGAATAGAGTGATACACTGACTGGTAGTACCATCATATCATCCACTGAACAATCATCCAAAGGGTATCTTCCTCGAAGTCCAATAATAGGAAAGATGGGTACAATCACTGAGGATGAAATCAATGTCACTTTCAGTCCAGCCACATAGATATGGATATTACTCTCCAACAATGAACTTACTCTGGTTAAACGGTATTTTGGTTCGAATTTCTTGGCGAAGTCCAAGCTGTCGTAGACAAGAGCGAAGCCTGTCGTCTTGCCGCCACCAAATTTTGTGCGGAATCCAAAGCAGAAAACAACATCTGGTGTAGTTTTGTACATGCGTCCGAGTTTCTCACGAATTTCTGTCTTTGGGACGGTAGCACGACCAGGATGGAGTACATCAACCACCTGTAATGGAGATGAATGACTGTGAACACCTACTTGGTTAGGACAGAAAAATTCAGAAAGGCAACCATTATTATTACTGATGACAGAAAACTGGCCTTTATGAATATAAACTGGCTACCATTTTCCTACGAAATACATACCATCTGTTTCCTGCAAAGCAGGCGGTTGGTCATGAACTTCCTCGTTCGCAACGTCACAACGTTGTCACCACTCTGGAATATAGAAGAATAAATTTGGGATATGCAGTGTCAGCGGGGTTTATATCTGACGACATGCAGGATAGGCAGGGTTAGTAGTCTCAAGACAGTGCTGCTGCTGCACACAACGTGACAAAACGACTTGACTCACTGACTGAGCTGAGCCTGAGCATGCCGAGTTCATGAGTTACCGTAGTAGTAGGCCCACGTTGGCTTTACACCATAGGCCTACCCTCTTACTAGTAGGCCTACTATACCGGTAGGCCTAGCTTAGTAGCTACATGAATCTGAATGGCAGGGGAATTGGCATTTCATTGTGTTGTGGGCATCCTAGCTAGCTACACTGCAGTGTTCACATGGATGTGAACACTGGGTTCATATTGTGTACACTGGGTACACAATCATGTACATGTCCTCCAGGCACAGGCCTACATCAGTGTGTACATAAATGTACAGCTTAGGGTGCATAGAACACACAGACAGTTCAATAGCAGCACTTGGCATTTTCTTCCTCGATGAAGAGCATTCCAATGAGAAATAAGAAAACTGTTCACACAGAGAGTCCGTCAAATATATAAGGTATCACATTTTACAAACTAAACAATGAGATGATAATTACAAACAGTAGATTTCGATGGATTTGTTTTGTTGATGAAACTCACCATGTCTGCGATCCAATATGGCTGGTAGAAAAGGACGGAAACGAGGCTGAAAAGATGGCGGCTGCCAGTTCCAGGGCATAGCCTTTGGACTGCGACCAGGCAGCGAGAGACCCGTCCTCCGCGTCAAGGGGGTTGATATTGTATGTACTGATCGTGTTTCAGAAATTCATGTTACGAAATGTACACTTTTCACAGATAGTCAGGACCGTAAGGGTTAAATGTTCTTCAGCGCATTGGATGGCATTTAAATTTAGAGTGTCACAGGGTCATCTATTACTCGTTCATAAAGTCAGTTTTCAATTATTGTCCTCTTGTATGGCATTCATGTGGTAAAATAAATGAGAAGAAATTGGAAAAGATCAATTATATTTCTCGAGTGGCTATGAGTCTCTCTTGGAGAGGGACAAGAGAGCTTCTCTTTACCTTCAACGAGTGAGACTCATGGCCACCGAGGTACATAAAATCCTTAATGGTTTCACACCTAAATATTTGTGTTCACTAGTCAGGAAGAGGGTAAATCCTTATTGTCTCAGAAATACCAATACATGTATACTCGAGGTTCCGCGATTTCAAAAAATGAAATACAAAGACAGTTTCTCGTACCAGGCTGCGAAGATCTGGAACGAGCTTCCCGAACACATGAGAGCCTGTAGAAATCGCAGGGAATTCAGAACTTTTATTAATACCTGGCAAGGAGAGAAGTGTCAATGTGCTGTTTGTCGGTAATAGTGATGCTGTCCATCTGCTAGTCATGTGGGCTCTGCCCGGGGCCAAAGTTATCTCATATTTTTAATTTGTTTATACATGTATTCTTATTTTATCTGTCTGTACTGTTTTCATCTAGTCTTCCTTGCTCTGTCAAATCTTCTTCTTTTATATCATTTTTGTCTCAATTATTCTTATGTTAGTCCGTCTACAAGCTTCCAGCTTATGTTTTCTGTACTTTCTATACGGACGTTAAATAAAGCTTATCTTATCTTATCTGCACGTTCCAAGTTTCAGAGGCGACATCAGTCCATTCATGCGGAAGGGGAAGGTGGGCGATTGGAAGAATCACTTCACTGTGGCTCAGAATGAAAGGTTTGATGCAGTCATCAAGAA
>NMRB01001939.1:63233-116496 GCA_002633025.1 Notospermus geniculatus | reverse complement strand
TCACAAACTTTACATTCAACTGAAAAATACTGCTGCAAAACTTGATCGAACCCCCCTCATATTAGGTACCAAAATTTGAGGAATTTAATTTTCTTTTCGGTACTTAGCAAATTTTCAAAGATACGAATCGTGCGCACATGCGCAGTGAGTTTTCTCCGAGTAGCTCTGCCTGCTGAGATCCAAGAAATATGGCTGCACTCGCGGTCAGTAGCGTGATGCGATATACATGGATAAAATGTTCCAAATTTGCGGTAAGTACTTCCTAACATCCAAAATCAAGACGTTCATTGATAAGATAAGATATCTAGCAATCAATTCATGTGATTATATTGGTCAAATAAGTTAGAATTACCGAATACTGATGAAATGTTTTGGCACATCGGTTTGAACTTTCTGTCTTGGACACAGCACTGCACACAGTTTGTGTGAAACCGCAGGACTACCGGGCCAATTTTAAAGATTTTCCAACCCATTTACAGTCATAACGCATCCTAGAAAATAGGTTAATGTGTACAGAATGCGTTTCTGGCACTAAAAATGATCTTTGCACAGTCTGAAGGGCAATTCTCGGCGATTCAAAAAATGTTGTTAGAATTAATTCAATCGAAGCGTCAGCCATTACTGTCACTGTTCGCTGAGTGCCGTTCTCGCGCGCACCCCCACTGCTGTTCCTTCTAACCTTAATTGATACATGCATGAGGCATCTCTTTTAGTGGGGGTGTGTACATCTGCTGGCATATCTAATTTATGTTTTATTTTGTGGTACACTGAACTCCAGATTAATTTTAATTCACTAAATAAAACATTTTTCTTCCATTTTCAGACAAAATGTCCACATCAACCCTACATTATGTCAAGCCAACACTAGCGTAATAGTCCTAAGTAGATCTCACACTCACAGACATGGCAAATAAATCACCACTGACAGAACACTTGGAAATTTGTGGTAAGGATTCATTTGCATGCGGGGGGGGGGGGGTCACCCCCTACTCCATCACCAATAAGAAAACAACAAGAGTATTGCCCTTATTACAATATTTTATTTAATGGAAAATGAACCACAGTCAAGTGAAAGCTGGTGGTCAGTTGAGTATTGCTGCATGTTGGAATGCCTTTATTAAATCTGTACGTGTCTTTCCTTTACAGAAGATGAATGGTTTCAACAAATACAGCGACATCTGGAGGCGAAAGGCCGGGGTCGACCGCCAAATCTTCCGATATCCGATGACGTACACACTGGTACAAACAAGAGCCGGTGGCGCATTACTATATATTCCATATTCACACAGTGACGGTACGAATAAGATCTGGTTCGGTGTTATTTGCACCGTGACACCTGCGCCGGCCGCCGATCTCCCTGAGCCGGCCATGACCGGCCACAAAAACCCCCACTCAAAACTCCCGCCAAACCGACGAAATACGAAGCCGATTCGGAAAAACCGAAGTGCCTTCGGAAGTCACGTGACCCAAGCTACAAAATGGCGATGTTTGAACCGAATGTTCCTGTACAAAGTTTAGGAGAAAAAAGCAATTTTTTGTGAAGGTTTTGGTCGAAAATCCGCAACACACGAGGTGAACGATGGAGGAGATGTTTGATACCGATTCGGGAAGCGATTCTGACTTCGATGGATTCAATTTTTATGACATTATTCAGAGTGAACGACGGGTACAAACTTTTCGCGATGATGACGACGGCAGTGATTTTGACTTTGGTCATGATGGTGATGATACTTCGTCAGACGATTCTGATGTGAATGGAAAATGAATGGATTTGGTGATGTTTTGCCGAAGGATTTTTGTGGACCTCCTCCAGGACCTACGTGTGTCTTCGACTCTGGTGATGGTAAGCCAATTGAATACTTACATTTGATTTTGCCATCTGACTTTTTCAATTTGTGGAGTCAACAAACAAACCTTTACGCAAAACAACAACAGGACAGGATTGGTGTGGTGGATAAGTATTGGAAGGACACTTCTCCTGATGAAATGAAGGCCTTTTTGGGGGTAAACATCATCATGGCAATATCCCCACAGCCAACGATTGCAAGTTACTGGTCCGAGGACAATTTCATTGGCAACCAGGGCATCAAGGATATTATGCCAAAAAATCGGTTCGAAAAAATTACGCAGTACATGCATATAGCCGACAATACTGTGCAGCCACCGAGGGACTCGGCAAATTATGATCCAGTTTTCAAAGCCAGGCCTATCATTGAACTGGTGAAGTTGACATCAAGGCGCAGCATGAATCCTGGGAGATTTCTGAGCATTGACGAAATGATGATAGGATTCAAAGGACGTGTGGCATTTCGTCAGTACATGCCAGCAAAGCCTACGAAATGGGGTGTCAAAGTGTGGGCCATCGCAGACCCCAGTTCAGGGTACACATACGACTTCAACGTTTACACTGGGAAAACGAATGCAGGGCCGGCAAACCCCAAAGGACTTGGTTACCAAGTTGTGATGGATTTATCAAAGCCGTACCTAGACAAAAGGCACGAGATTGTCTACGATAATTTCTTCTCGTCGGTTACGTTATCGGTTGACCTACTGAAACGCGACACTTACAGCACTGCCACAACACGGGTCAACAGAAAGCAGTTTCCACCACAGCTGAAAAAACTCAAACTGAAGAAAGGAGAGACTCGTTCAGCACAGGCAGATCTTGGAGATGGGAGGAAACTGACTGCAATCTCATGGCAAGACAAAAAACAAGTAGGTACATTGAATGGGAACATTTTTTTATTCTGCAAACATGCTCTTGGTAACTACATGTCACCATTCCATACTTGATTCATTTTTCATGTGAATGTTTTCCTTCCTCTATTTCTAGGTGAATGTTCTTACAACAGCCGAGTCCAATGAGATGACAGAAGTCGAAAGACGAGTTGGCCACGAGAGGAAGAATGTTGCGATTCCCAAGGCAGTCTTGCGTTACAACAACAGCATGGGCGGTGTCGATCTCGCGGACCAAAGGCGGTCATATTATCCAATTGGACGCGAGAGCAAAAAGTGGTGGAGGTACATCTTCTGGTTTTGCGTGAACACTGCAATGATCAATGCGTATCTCCTCTTCAAGCGGTCCAATCTCCCTGCCACCAAGGAACGAGCAACCATGGATATGTGGGTTTTCTTTCACAAGGTTGCTCAGTCGCTGACAGCTAACTTCTCTAGCCGCAAAACTCCTGCTAAACGCCTTCGGAGGGACTCTGTTCAGTTGCACACTATTGGAACGCTGGAAAAGAGAAAAAGAGAGTGTGTAGTGTGCAAGAAAAAAGGACGACGTACTCCAAAAGGACGTGCAAGAGAAACCAAACAACTTTGTGTCAAATGTGATCTTCCAATGTGCAAACCATGTTTTGTGGAATACCATGAGGAATACAGTTATTCATTCAATGCTGGCAATGAATGATGACACAAACTGTGATATGTTACAATGAACTGTGATGACATAGAGTTTTCTTTTATCTTGCGGACTTCTTCTGAACGGATCTATAGTCATGATAAAACATTCGTACAGTTGATTTTGACACTTTCAAGGATTGAAATATGGACTAATGTGGAGAAATTTCATTTTTTATTTGCAATATTTTTATGCTTTTCCTTACCTGTTGGTGCTCAAAGCTTTACACCTGGTTCTCCAAACATTCATGAGGTAAAATGAAACTGCTCCACATTGACCCCCCCNCCCCCCCCCCCCCCCCCCCGCCCCGCCCGGCATAGGGGAGGGGAGGGGCTTCTTTTGCATTTATTTTATTGAGACATCAGTCTGGTCAGTAATCAGAGTTACAATTGTGAATTCCTGGTGATAAAAAAGAGGTAAAGATCTACACAATGTACTTGTTCCCAATCGGGGTGGATGTGATAATTGCTGAAAATATACAAGTTTTTAAATTGAGATAACTTCTTTATTTTTCAGTCTATTTTAATTCTCTTTGCACCAGTTTGTGGGGAATTAAATAGGCTTTCAAATAAGCCACACTTGTCTGATGGAAAAATCAAGTCCACAGATCACTTTTTGAGAAAATATGTACAGGGGTTCAGTTTTCGTGCTTCTTCACACTTCTCAGGCCCGGGGCTTCATTATGGTTTCACATAAACAAGAATTATTTACACAGAAAGAAAGCTGTTTGAATACTCTTTCATACAAACAAAACTTGTAGTGCATGAAAATGAAGTCCACAGGCCTCATTTTGCCAAAAACTGAACCCATGTCAAATTGCCCCGAAAAAAGGCTAATTAGCCACCCAAGCCCAGGGAGATTAGGCCCTCCTGTGTACCAGTGGATAGGTGTTATAGGGCTAAGGGCATCTGGTTTGGCGTTATTTGCACCGTGACCAGGTGACGGTACGAATAGCCCCGGCCATCCGGACAGGCAGGAACAGGTCAATTCCNATACGTGACGCCAAGGAAGGAAGCAAAGTTGACTCCAACCGATGAGCCTTCTGGATATTCGTTCGAACGGCAGGGAGACTGGGTTTGTGTATATTATGATGAAGGAATGTACTTTGGTCAAGTGATTGATGTTGAGAGTTCTGAGAAAGGCACTGTTAAGTTTTTGCAACAGTGCAACATGGACAAAAGAATCTTCAAATGGCCGGACATTGATGAGGTGGATAGTGTCGAGTCAGTTCACATACTCAAGGGAGGTTTTGATGTAGACTTCCAAATTACGAGACGGGGACTATCATGTAAAGTTGTGGTGAAAAATATCGAGGAATTCGAGAGGAAATACAAACGGTTCAGGAAACAAGCATTCGAATAAAATGTGAACTTAACTTTCTGTGGATGACTTGAACTTCAAAACGTAGCTCTGCGGCGTGATCGTTGGTCGGTTCCGGAGCATCGGGTGGCTCAGTGTAAACTTGTTGGGAGTAGGACTCGGTTGTAAAAACTTGGCAATGTTCCCTGTTTTCTAATTACTCTATACTAACAGCAATAAAATTTCTCAGTAGACTGGGCAATACAGATTCATATCCTAGAATTTGGCTGAAATATTGTGTACGGGTGAGATTTTTAGTCCGGTTTACTTTGGGGCTATTTGGAGGATTTTCTGAAAATGCATGATTTGAGTACCAGATGTGATACATCCCTTGTCATTATAATGGTTTCTTTTTGACCTTATTAAGCAGAATGAAATAAGAGGAAAACAATAGTGAAGACCAGAAGTGATTATTTTGTACGGTTTTTGTGCAGCGACACTTTGAAGTGCGTCAATTTTCACTAAATTCGGCAACTTTTTACGACTTAGTGAAATATGCTCCGGTACCATGTTTGACTCATAATTTAAAAATTTCTACTGTCCTGGGAACCCTGTAAAAAAATAGAGCCAGTAAGACCACACTGTAGAATGAAAATATGTAACCAAAGGGGAGTTTACATGCAGAATTACAATTTTAGGGGTTGTCAAAAATGGACCGGAGGCTATTTCGCCCCAGTGGCGCCAAGTGAAAATTGCAGATTTTTCCAATTTTGAGGCCCCATTTCTCAAAATCTGTGCCACCCACAGTCTTTATTCTTCTTTAATCCAATGTACCCCCTGGGGACTACCTGTAAATGTGAGATTAGTGGTCAGGGATGAGTCTTTTTAGAATTATGGACTCCCAAAAATGCAATTTTTTCATGTTGGCCGAGCCCCGGTCCTTATTCATAAGGAAAACGGGCATAGCTCAGTCAAATATTGACCGATTTTCAAAAATGAAGTGTCGTTTTTCTCAGAATTTCAAGCCCTATCATATGAAATGGTTACTTGAACTATCCTAACACTTTGAAAATTTCACCTGGCATACCTACTCATAATGAATGTAACTTAAAAGCAAGATATATTAACTTTGTACCCGTGTTCTTTCATAACTTAAGTAATTATGATGCACATTTGTTTATNGAAACATTAGTAAAACATAAAATGAAATGTGGCGAACATGATTATTGTGAAGTAAAAATGCCACTTGAAAAATACTCAAAACTGAAATTTAAAAATTATCACTTTAAGAACAGAGTACCTTTCGTTATTTATGCAGATTTTGAAAGTATAAATATAGCACCACCCACAGTTCAAAATGATGAGCAAGATGATCCTGAAAGGCGAACAGAGTTCGACCCCGAGATCTTAAAAACAACAAAACTAAAATCACAAATTGCAGCTGCAGTTGGTTGTTATATCCATTCCGATTATCTAAATTTATATCCTAGCAATTATGTATCTCATAGAGGACCAGATGTTGTTGAAGTATTTTGCAATTGGTTAGTAAATATGGAAAATATTTTCAGTCAACTTCTAAAAACAAACAATGAAATGAACTTAACTCCAGAAGAGGAACAAGTTGAATCACGAAGTGTCACCGAAGGTGAATGTTATTATTGTAAGGAAAAACTTTATACCGATAGAGTTAGAGATCATGATCATTATAACGGAAAATATAGAGGAGCAGCACATAATCAATGCAACTTAAGAGCTAGAAATATAAATTTTGTTCCAGTTTTCTTTCATTCTAAGCAACTTTCTAAGCAACTACGATGCGCATCTTTTCGTTAAAGAACTCACCAAGAAAACTGATAAAGAAGTAAAAGTATTAGCTAAAACAGCAGAGTGTTATATTTCGTTTCAAATCGGTTGTTTGAGATTTTTAGACTCATACAGATTTTTACAAGGTAGTTTAGATAACTGTACAAAATCTATGGTTGATGATGATTTTAAAATAACCAGGCAAGCTTATCCGAATGATGAGGATTTTAAATTATTAAGGAAAAAAGGATCTGTTCCATATTCATTTTATACATCTTTTGAAAGCTATAATGAAACGGGCTTAACTCCTGAGATGTTTTATGATGACCTTAAAAATGAGCTGCAACCAATTTCGACTTATGAAAGTGCTAAAGAAACATGGGATCACTTCAAATTTAAAGACCACGGGGAATTTATAGATTTATACTTAAAATCAGATGTGTTACTATTAGCAGATTTATTTGAGAGGTTTAGAGATGTTAATCTAAAATACTTTGAAATTGATCCTTGCCATTGTTATTCATGTCCTGGTTTAACTTGGCAAGCTGGTTTAAAATACACAAATATAAACTTAGACTTGTTAACAGATTACGACACATTATTATCATTTGAAAAAGCAATAAGAGGTGGAATATCAGGAATAATGGGAACAAGATATTTTAAAGCCAATGATAATTATAAACTCTTATATGTCGATGCAAATAACTTATATGGATGGGCTATGATGCAATTTTTACCCGAAAAGAATTTTGTAAAACTTATTCCTAACTTTGAGGTGACAAAAGAACTTATATTAAGTATTCCGGAAGATTCTCCTCAAGGTTACTATTTTGAAGTAGATCTAGAGTACCCCGAAAGTATAAAATTTAAATCTGTAAATTTCCCATTTTGCCCCGAATCTTTATTTATTCCTGATGATGAATTAAGTGATTATCAAAAAGAAGTACTAGGCGAAGAAAAAAGACCAAAGGTAAATAAACTAATTCTAACTCAAAAAGATAAATTAAACTATATAGTACATTACAGAAATCTACAATTCTATTTACAACAAGGTATGGTCCTGAAGAAAGTACATTATATCATAGGGTTTGATCAAAGACAATGGCTTTCATCTTACATTGATCATAACACTAAACAAAGAGCTAAAGCAACAACAGATTTTGAAAAGGATTATTTTAAATTGATGAATAACGCATTTTATGGAAAAACCTGTGAAAATATCAGAATAGAAAAGATGTAGAATTAGTTAATGATAATGATAGAGCTCTAAAACTTCAAAGTAATCCTAAGTTTGACTCCAAAATTATATTTGATGAAGATTTGTGTGCTATCCTAATGCGAAAAACATCGATAAGATTTGATAAACCTATTTATATAGGAGCAACAGTTTTAGAGCTCTCAAAGCTGCTGATGTACAAATTCTATTATGAAACTTTACAACCTTATTTTGGAGAGAAAAACATAGAATTACTCTATCAAGATACGGACAGTTTTGTTTTAAAACTAAAAACAGATGATTTAACAAAAGATTTAATGAATTTAAAGGAACATTTTGATTTTAGCAATTATCCAAGAGATCATCCATTGTATAACACAAGTAAAAAGAAAGTTCCTGGTTATTTTAAAGATGAATTAGGTGGTGAAGAAATGATAGAATTTATAGCATTAAGAAGTAAAATGTATGCCTACAGAAGTGGTACCGAAACCGAGTCTAAACGTTTAAAAGGAATGAGTAAACACGTGGTTAAAAAACATATAACATTTGATGATTATTTTGATTCACTATATGATAGTAAAAAATTCAATCATGACATGAGAACTTTGAGATCAGAAAAACATAATATGTATGTGGAAGAAATAAATAAGAGAAGTTTGAATCCATTTGATGATAAAAGGTATATTTTGAGTAATGGTAAAAATACACTACCATTTGGTGCTTATTATGAAGCTTTTATCGATTATAGTGATTTTGAAGCGGTTTAAAAAAATTTTACTTTATAAATGAGCGGCGGGCTGGTGCGTGGTCAAAGTTCAGTGTACGATAGGATAGTAGAAAATCTCGAAAATTTCGAATTACAGAGGTCAAAAAATGTAGTTATCTCTACGAATGAACCTCTGGATAATATCATTATTTCAATTAGAAATTTATTTTTAGACCAAGAGACCGAGGAGGAAGACATTTGCATTATATGTTACACCAATTTAGCAAATATTACTTTTTTACCATGTAAACATGATAATTGTTGTGAGGGGTGTTACATAAAATTAGTTAATAACAAATGCCCATATTGTAGGACTGAAATTGAAAATACAGACCCAGGGCGAGAAATTGAAAATACAGAACCAGGGCGGGAAACTTTTGAATTAACTGAGGAAGACATTCAAACATTAGAAGATAGAATGAATTATTTTTCTGCTATATAAATGGGAACCGTGACAATAGAAGGAAACATAGCATCTGGGAAAAGTACACTAGTGGAATCACTTCAGCACTTTAGTGATATAACAATCTTACCAGAACCAATAGAAAAATGGAAAAACTGGAATGGTAAGAATCCCGAAGGGTCACCGAAGGTGAACATGTTAGATTTGTTGTATCAAGATCCTAAAAAATACTTCAAAGATTTTCAATTAATGGCACAAGAAACTTTAGTAGATCATCACAACTTCAACACTACTAATTTAAAGATTATGGAAAGAAGTATTTATTCTTCACAGTATATATTTACAAAAATGGCTTATGATGATGGTAATTTATCTGATAGTGATTATTATGATATTACTGAAAAGTTTATTCAAAATGAAAGAAATATAATTAAGCCAGATTATATAGTTTATTTAAGAACTAATCCTGAAGAATGTTACAAAAGAAAGTTGGAAAGAGCAAGACCGGAAGAACAAAATGTTTCTCTAGAATACTTAGTTAAATAATTATCACGAAGAATTGTTTATTAATAATCAAAGTATTTTACCCTGTGTTGTAATTATTTTGAACGGTGATGAGGATAAAGAACAAGTTGAAGATAAGTTTATAAATCTTTTAACTTATCTGAATTCTAAACAATGTTCAAGATGTAAAGAACATAAGCCATATGGTAAGTTTTATAAAAATACAAGAGCAAAAGATGGTTTACAATGTTATTGCAAAGACTGCCAAAGAGATTATTCGCGTTCATGGATGAATGAAAATGTTTACAAAGACAAAAATTCACCAGCTTATGAAATCCAGTTATGTAGAAATAGTGAAAGTAGAACAGCTCGTAAAGGTGCACTTGGTTGCCCGCGCAGTCTTTATACTGATTGGTTAGACTTTCAGAGGGCTCTAAATCCTGTAACAGGACCTGAAGAGAAAGATCATGTTTTACCAATTGCTTGTTTTAAAGATTACCCGGATTTATGACACAATTGGGTTAACAGGCGTCCAATTAGCAGAGAAGAAAATAGGCAGAAAAGAGATAAAATTGATTTATCTCTCTATTTTGAACAAGTAAAAAAAGCCGAACGATTTATTAAAGAAACACAATTGTGTGTTGAGTGGTATTGGGATTATGTTCCAATTGTTAACGCATGTATTCCATATTGCACTACTTGCTAAACCACCAAATCGCGGTTCCAACACCGGTTAAACCAACAATTATCCATAAATATTCATAATGTCGCATCTTTGTACTTGGTTGATAATAATCACTAAATCTAGGTTTTCTAGGTAATTGAACTTTTTGAGTTGGGTGATAACGATTATAAAGATCTAAAGCATAATCAGCTTCTCTAAAATCATGAGCTGATTGTTGTTCTTTCTTTAATTGAAGATTAATAAAATCTATTGTTTGTTTTCTACGTTCTGCCCATTCAGCTGTTGCTTTCTGTAATTTTTCTTGGGCAAGATCATGTCTCTTCATTTCAGCGGCATAACCATCTTTATCTAATTTTTTAAACACGTAACCAGAACCTGTAAAAGCCAATGCATTAACTACAGCGCCACCTATCATCACCACGATACTAGCCATTTATTTTATCAAAATAATCGCAAAGCGTCACAAAGTGATCAAACATATCGAGCTTCGCTCGCGTTCCACGATCATCGAACTGGTCGTCATCTTCAAACACATAATTATCGATAAATTCTTTTGCTTTATCTAGTTGTGTTTGAAATAAATCAAAATCTACTTTAGTACTGTTTTTAAGATTCTCTGTTGCATTTAAAGGCATAATATTAATCCAACTATCTCTTATCATTAAAAAAGGTGAAGCATTAGAAAATTGTTTAAAAAACTGAATTGGAATAACATGGTCAAAGTGCTCATTAAAGGGATCTTTACTTTGCCATTTAATCCAATCATAAAAGAATTTTTCACTGCACTTTAAAACCGATGAAAATATTCCTACTCTTGAAATAGTGTTTCTTATTTTCTCGTAAATATATCTATCTTCAGCATTATCTATTTTTTCTTGTCTATTCCTTTCTATTATTTTTCTAGAACATTTCTTACAAATGCATTTTAGAGCAGAAGGAGAAAATTGATCTAATGTTTTTGTTTCACCACAACACAGATTATCACCTATACAGGTTCTTGTGTTTTGCCCTTCGAGTCCCAGGATACCCTGGCGTTTCACGAACTCAATTGTTTCATTTAACTTTAACTCTTTCTTTTGTTTATTATTCACCTTCGGTGGGGTTTCACGATTGATAATTATACTTTGCATCATTTATATAGTAAAAATTTTATTTCATAATATTTTGTGGAATAATTCCTTGTTGATATAAATAATCCAAACTCATATTACTTATGGCCACAACACCTCCGAGTTTTAAAAGTTCGTCTAAACCAGCTTGACTTGGAGAACCAATATTTATCCTCAGAAATCTCTTAAGGACGTAAGAATAACCAATTGTTACTCCAGCTAATAAGGTGTGGGAAAACTGCCCCTTTAAGCCCAGAGGGTTAATGTTTATGGTTTAAGGGTATGTAATTGACCACCCTTGATACCAGTTCACTGTGGGTTATAGGCCTAGGCCTAATCTGTTTTCAAGTCAGTGTTGTGCAACACACTACCTCTTGGTAAATGTGATCTGGGCACATTCCTGAGTTCAACTGAGAACCTTTGGCCAGTTCAATGTGAAAAACACAATACACAGACACACGCACGCACGCACGCACGCACGCACGCACGCACGCACGCACGCACGCACGCACGCACGCACGCACGCACGCACACACCATGACCAAAAACAATATGGTTACCAATCAGGACCCATGTTCTCGAAGCCGTCGTAAGGTTAACGATGTCGTTACGCTATGCATTTTACCAGTTTTAACGACATCGTTAACCTAACGAAGGCTTCGGGAACATGGGCCCTGATTGATCGGGAACCATAACAATACGTATTGTGGGAAAACTGCCCCTTTAAGCCCAGGGGGTTAATGTTTATGGTTTAAGGGTATGTAATTGACCACCCTTAATACCAGTTCACTGTGGGCTTATTTGCCATGGTAACCAGCCCATTGGCATTGTGTGCCTGCTCATGGGTGTAAAGTGACCTCAATAATACAGTCACCCAGGGCACTTGGCCACTAGCTACTCTTGGAGAAGGACCACATTCCTGAACGAGGGACTTTTATGTGTATATGCATACTGTGCTACACATTAGACGTTGAGACGTAGAAGCTTCCTACAAGGACAACCCTGGAAGGTCGTATCACTGAAGCTAGAGTATGGAGTGAGTAACCTCCTTCGAAGACGCGATACTTTTTATCACATTGGTGTCAGAAGTATTTCTAATCTGTGCGCCATTAATATTGCGCCATTTTGAATTTTGAAATTGTGTGTTTTACTTCGATCAAGAATTTAACTGACCAGTCATAATATTCTGTGTGAATGTTTGGTTAGCGGATTCATTAATTGATCAGGATATTTGAGTTTGATTATATGATTTTGTGAACAACATCTGTGCCTAATTTACAAGGACAACCCTTGAAGGTCGCACCGATATCACTGAAGATAAAGTATGGAGTGAGTAACTTCCTTCGAAGACGCGACACTTTTTATCACATTGGTGTCAGAAGTATTTTGAATCTGTGCGCCATTCATATTGGGCCATTTTGAATTTTGAAATTGTGTGGTATATTTCGATCAAGAATTTAACTGACCTGTCGTAATATTCTATGTGAATGTTTGGTTAGCGGATTCGTTAATTGATCACAGGATATTTGAGTTTGATCTTGGAGGAATTAGGTTTGATTATATGATTTGGTGAACAACATTTGTACCTAATTTCCGGCCACTTTATAGTGTATGTGTGGTCGTCGTTTACGTGTCACATGGTAACTGAATTTAACTAGTCATAGATAATGTTCATTTCTGAAGGTTTTGACTAGCGGATTCACATTTTGAGCTACAGCGTGTTTTTTTTCAAGTGAACAGTCTGAATAGGAGTTTTTGAGTTACCGAGTTCTAGAAGTTAGTCATATACTTGCAGAGAATTTAACTAATCATTTATAATGTTCTTGGAATGTTTTGATTAGCGGATTCTGAGGTGATCANATCTGTGATAAATAAAAGTAAAACACCTTTTATTGACCTTCTAGGGAAATTGATATTTTCATTAATTAAAGTATCTGCTGAATCAACATGAATAGTTTTAAAGTGATCAACCCAATCGTAAAGAAGGGAAAATCCTGTGTTATAACTATCACATAATTGATTAGCTAATGTTTCATTTGTTACAGTGTCATATTCTAAAGAAATATTTTTTAACTCGTAATTCATATTTGCCGTTGTACCAGTAACAATTATATCTTCTTTTGGTGCTAAAGTTATTTCAAAAATAATATCTTCTTTTATCGGAAATTTGTACAATGGAGCATGAGTTGATAACAATTCAAAATCTAAAGGTATCATATATTTCTTATCAAATACAGTCTTAAGTGTTTTCTGTGCAGTTGTTTCACCTTGTACATGGCCTTCAGCAACTCCTGACCTTAATTGTCTTAATTGCTTAGCTTGAATTCCTTGAAATACTAAATTACTTCTTTCTTTCTCACTCAACCATAGATCTTTGAAAGTTGTGTATAAGTTATAATTATCAAGTTGAAAGATTGTTTCAGTTCCCCATTTTACAACTAGTTTTGAGATTAGATTTCTACCTAAATTATTAACAACATAATTACTTGCATGCCCAATAAGATCAACATCAGCTGATAAGTAAAATGTTCCTGGAACAAAGAAAGTATTTTCTGTTAATCTTGGTATTCTTATGTATAATGTTTCTTTTGAACTTGCTGAAGATGGATTATTACAAATAACATGATGCTGTCGTTCAGCTTTTAAACCTAATCCAATTCTAAGATTTCTATTCGTATTTAGAATTGTTCCTGTTGCCATTTATTTAACATTTATTTTTGATATAACTAACACCTCTCATCATTCCGTAAACTATAGAACTAACAATAATGATAACGAGTATAATTAAATGTTCTGCTAGAAAACCAACAACTGCACCAGCTGATTTAAAGATAAATGAAACTATTGAACCAATTATACCTGGTAAAGTTGAAAGTGACTTCTTCGCTAATTCTTTTAACCATTCTGCAAATTTCTTTAGCCCTTCTTTTACTTTATTAGGAACATTTGGTTCTGGAGATGGTGGGCTTGGAGATGGAGATGGGGGAGATGATGGAGTTGAACCTTTTAGACTATTACTGATGGATAAACCTAAAGTTGTGAATGTCATAACAATTGCAGCTATAATCGCACCAACTGTTAAACCTTCAATTTTAAAGAGTAACTTAATTCTATCTTTTAGTGGTATTTCAGACTCAGGATTTTTTAAGACATCAGTGATTAAACTTTTCATCCTTCTTGTTTGAGATTCTTCCTCAGATCGTAATTCAAATACCTTCTTTCTTTCTATTACTAATTTCTTAACTACTTCTTCTTTTTCTTTTTTCAATTCACCGATCTCTTTTTCTAATTCATCTTTATCAGCAACATCTAATGCGGTAGAGTTGATAATTTCTGTTACTAAATCATTTACTTTCTTTCCCAATTGTTGATTCTGTTTTTCTAATTCTTGTATCTGCATATCTTTATCTCGTTTAACTGCAGCAAAATCCTCACTTATTTTTATTAACCCTCTCCACTCTCTTAAAGCATTATCTGAGAAACCTAATGATTTAAGTTCTTCTTCATCTATATCAATAAGTCGTTTAATTGGATCAACATCTAGCGTTTCTAAAGTATCAAAGACATGTTTTCTTTCTGGACTTATTTGTTGGGGTTGAGTTCTGGAAGGTTCACTGTCCATATGTTGAAGTTCGGCTTCGGCTAATAATTCTTCTGGAGAAAAAAGCTTTTCGGCGACTTCCCTGACAAAATTTGCCCCGTATTTTTTGAGCATAGTTGCCACAGAGTAAAACTTCCCACCATCTTTAGTTAAACGTAAAGCAAAACCTTTTGCGTTCTTATGTTCATCTTTAAATTCTATAAGTAACTTTCTTTTTAATAGATCTTCTTTTTTATTAGCAGATAATTTTCTATAAATACATGTTCCTTTGGGGAAGAAATATATGTTTTTTTCCTCCCCAACACGTACTTCTGAGGATAACCGTTGTAAACCTTCTTCTGTATATTTCCAGTCTGTATTTTTGATAGCGTGTTTTAACTTTTTTTCATTTTCAGTGAATAATAATTTTTCTTCTTCTAATTCAGGATCCATTGCTTTCGGCGGGCCAAGTGTAGATGTATCAACTAGATTATCACCTGTGTTATATTGTGTATTATCATCAGTAAAACTAGTTTCTTGTGTTTGGTATGGGTCATCAGAAGCCCGAAATTTTCTAAACTGTTCTTCCAATTCAGCAAGTTCTGAGTCAGTTCCTCCTCCTGTTGCCATTTATTTAACGTAAATATAGTGCAACACCAACTAATGCACTAGTTACACCATATAAAGCAAACTTTATGTCTTCATGAGTTGTATCTTTGGGGGTTATGTTCGGTTCTTTATTATCTGGTTCTGAGTGAACTGATTCTAACTTATCTGCAACTACTTCATCTGATTGGACTTCATCTTTCACTTTTGTTCTAAGCGTTTTAACTGGCGAACCTTCCATTAATTGCGGTAATCTTTTTTCTTTATTAATGTCATAGTTGCCCCATAGGGGATAAATCGAGTTGATTAGTTTCAAGAGTAAAATGAATCAATACTTGACTTCCTCTGAAATTTACAACTTTTCCATTTTTATCCGTTATTTGGAACTTTAGATGATTTGTTGTTTTATCTACTTTTCTATCACAATTAATTGGGTTAAATCTTTGAAGTTTAATCTGATCACCATCATCAACTGGTATTGAGCATAATATATCTGAATGTTTATTATTATGAAGAGTATATTGTTTATTAATTAAGATGCAATTGAGAAAAAGATTAGTAAGATAAAATGGCAATGGTTTAGTTGAATAATACTTACCTGCTTTAGTAAATTTCTCCTGTTTAAACCCAAACCAATTATTAACTACATTTACCAAATATTTCTTTATTTCAGTTATTGTAATTTCTATTTTTGCTTTGTCTTGACGTGTTTCAGTCTCAACTTCTACTTGCTGTCTTTGTTTAAGTAAAGTGTACAAACTAAACTCCTCATCTTCTGTTAACTCAATAATAATGTAGTTATTATTATCACAGTAAAAATTAACATTATATCTCCCAACTTCTTCAATAATATTATGCCACACGCTACAAAATTCACTTAAACTAAAATGTCGATTAAATGGAAATTGGTATTCAAAATTGACATTTTCTATGATCTTTTCATAATTATGTGTTTTTTTCCAAAGTATTAATGCAAGTATTAACCGCTTGCTCCCTTGATATGTTTGGTGAGTATTGTTCATATGTTTTTGCGCAGATTTCTTCACTCTTTATAACTTCACCTTTTTTATCTACTATATCACTAGTTAAAAAATGAAAAACATTTATACCCTGTGGAAGCAAATCACCTGTCCACCAAGAATCGTGAAATGTTATACTTTTTAAAGTAATAGATTTAATGAAGTGATAATGCTCCAAATAAATATCAAATATAGCTTCTTCACATTCTGGCTTATCGATGAAATAGTCGATATTCATTTAACTACATTAGGGACACACACCGCATGAGCTACTGCAAAATCTTGTCCGCAGTCAGGTGTACTTCACTGCGGACAGAAATTAGGTCATCCAGGTGTGCTGTGTGTATTTATATATCGTGGTATGCAGGGCTGGCGTAATACATTAGTTTCGCAGTAGCTCACGCGGACTGTGCCCCTTATGTAATAATAATTTGGGGGAGCTGAAGGTATATTTGGGTAATAATAGTAATAATAATTATAATTATGATTCACTGTTGTTGTTAGATCACTTCGTGTTTCAATTTTTCTATTATTTCGTTCTGAGCTAATTTCTTTCCTTCTTCTAAAAAAGTTTTTTTAAGTTCTTCCACATCAACATTTTGATTTGCAACATCTTCTCTTTGCTTTTTTCTTATGCCATTCTTTAAGATAATATATTTCTCCTTTTCACTGGTAATTAATGAGAATTCTTTAAGTTATTAACAGTGTTTAATTTTGAGACCGCTAACATTCCTATCTTTTCGTGTTTTTCAAGTTTATGCTGAATATTCTTTTTCTTCCAACTTAATCCTGAAGAAACTAATGAAGAGACACCCCCTAAAGCAATACCAACTGGGGCTGTAATTACACCGGCTAATGAACTTATACCAACTGAACCAGCAACAACACTTGTAAAATTTAAAACATGACTAACACCTGTCATAACATTAAACGCTTTCATGTATTTAGAAAATACCTTTCTGCTAAATTCTATCTCTTCTTCAAAGAACTTTTTTATTTCTGAAATATGTTGTAATCTAAATTGTGTTGAATTATTAAGTAACGGTTCCGGTTTCAAATCAGGATAAATCGTTTAGTTTCAATTTCTTCACCCATTTATTTAGTATGAAATAGTTGAGTCGACTGGTTCAAGTTTAAGTAGTTCAGGTTTAGGTGGCTCAGGTTTAGGTGGCTCAGGTTTAGGTAATTCAGGTTTAGGTAGTTCAGGTTCAGGTAGTTCAGGTTTAGGTAGTTCAGGTTCAGGTGGAAGAATTTCGGGAATAACCCATTCACCATCTACTAATTTAGGTTCTAGTAAATCTGGTTCTGATGGTTCCACTAGTTCTGGTTTTATAAATGATTCACGTTCAGTTGTAAGATTAGATTCCTCCAACATTTTATACCAGTTCTTTGGCCGCTTTGAATAACCCCAATATCTGCTCATTTATGTGGAAAATTTTATTAATAACTCATACTTTAACTGGTAACCTTACAAATACATCACTTCTCTCACCATTATAAAGGATATCTTCTGTGTTTATTATGTCACAGTGTATAAGGAAATACTCAAAAGGTTTAAAGTTAATTGGGGCATCGCCTTTTATTACTCCTTTTGTACTATCTATTGCAGTCGGCCCTACATATCTATTATAAAGCCCTAATAATTTTTTAGAATGTTCGTCTATAAGAATTTTATAATCATCAACAGTTTTTCCTCTAGCTATCCTCAATAAAATTTGTATTTTAGCATCATGAGGGGTTAAATCAAACGAAACCTTGGTTCTATCTATACCTTTTGCTTGTAATTGATTTTTAAATTCCTTGTTGAAAATAGGTAATGTATAAAATCCATCTGGCATGATAATATGTTTCCCACGATGATCTTCATAAATAACGAATCTATTATTATTTCTTGCTCCTGAAATACTGTAAAATGTGCAAGGTATTCCTGCATAAACAAGTCTGATACTTTCTACATTTTCTACTTCCTCATCTAATTGAATTGTTAAATCATTTGCTTCTTGATCAGGATAATCTTTTGAGTCTATCATAAGTATTTTATCCATTTATAGTAGTAAAAATCTATGAAATTAGTACCTAGGAAAATAGGGAAATGAAGCGAATTGGAACTGAATGTCTATGTTTGTGAATTTCGTCTTATGAAACGGGTCAAGTCAGTTATGTAGCACTAAGCTCGGGTACGCGCGTAACCATCTTCACTGAGTTCAGGTCAAGACTCGGCTTCTCCCTTGACCTTCATGCAAGCAGACCACATTCCGTGTGCAAGGATTTCCCCGGTTCGAAAAATAGCAACCAATCACGGCAGAGCTTGCATCGGCAGCTCGGTTATGATGACAAGATGGCGGGCTCGATGAAACTTCATTCGAATGCAAAGTCTCCGTGCAAGGACTTACAAGTACTCAAAAAGAAGCCGGGGAGGCAATATTCGATGGAGACTATTTGTTATTCTGTTGTAGGACTGGCAGTGGGAAGTCAATTATGTACCAGCAGGTTAGTGTTGTTCGCAACGAAGTTGAACGGCGCACTCGTACTGAATAAATTACCGCATGCGAACCGAGGCTTCTGATTGGTCGCACGAGAAAATCCTAAAGCGTTGAACACGGAATCTGGTTGCTTGCTGCAGAGTGTAGGAAGAGGTTAGCGATTTCTACACGATGCATTATGCAGAATGCGCGTAACGGAAATCTTCCTCTTCCGTCTAGATCCTTTCAATTCCCTAATACTGCCATGCGTGAGAAACGGGAGGAAATTCGGAATTGACAAAACCACATAGGCCCATTTATAAATACGCATTCTGGGCTAATCTGGTGATGACTACAGGGGTGTTGCATCACGTATTAATGTCAAGCATTTAGTTGAAAAGGAAAACGCACACGCTCATGTCATAGGCGAATTCCCTGTCGGTCCAATAATTGACGTGCATGCCAAAACTCAGTGACGTCGTTGCTAAGGTGAATCGGTTCTAGGCGACGCCCATGGCGTAGCCTAGAAGCACAGCGTCAACACCATTGGTGATGACGTCAAAACGTTGTGCGGTCAGATGGAGGTGGGATTGCACTCGATATACAGCAAGCCGTATGCCGTATGGACTATATTCGCTTTGTTTCCCCCGGGTTTTCAAGCCAATCCAGCTGCTGTCATTCAGTAACTAACACATGTAAGTGATTTTTTTTTATTTTCATGCCCTCAGTTGTTTATAGGCCCACTCAAACTTTGCATCGAGCAAAATGTGTATGACATACCAGTGAGACACTGATCATGACGCGATGACGTCAACTGAAGGCTATGTAAATTACGCCTACAACAATACAAACAAGAGGCCCATGGGCCTTGCGCTCAGCTGAATGTGACCTGGCACCTCAAGAGGTTGAAACAGAGGGAACGAGATACAAGTACAAATACTGCACCTTTTCAATGGTTAGCAAGCAATACATAGCATTCCTCGTGGAAATCAGTAGAAATGGGTTTAACTTCATGAATCGAAAAAGATATCTTATCAGACCTCTTGGGTAGGAAGGGGTTAATATCTCTTGGAGATTCGAGATAGATGTCGTATTACACTCATTGGGTGGGAAGGGGTTAATATCACTTCGTGACTCGAGATAGATACCAGCAGGCCTACATGTTGTATCATATCAGACCCATTTGGTGGGAAGGGGTTAATACATATGTATATCACTTTTGAATCAAGATAGATATTGTGTTATTAGACCTACTGGAGGAAAAGGGGTTAATATTAGATAATAGGCATGTAATTTTTGGTGACTAGAGATATCGGTAGATATCTTTTGACAGCCATTGGGTAATAAGGGGTTAATACATGGAAACCAGTCCATGACGGCACAAGTGGTGGATGAGGTAAGCAAGCGCATGGTTAATTGATCTGGCGATGGCCCGTCTACCACACCATCCAATAGTTCACTCAATTGAACATAAATTCAAAGTAGTGAATATCACGACTTTAAAAGGCACAAAGTAAAATAGCAGTGTTTCCCCAATGATATTGTGATTCCTACAGCATTAGAAGGTGATGACATGCATATCAAACAGGGTAAAGCTACTCGGTTGCATGCATGCCCGCCCACTGTTTAGTGAGACCACAGCACTGGTTCATGGTGGTGAGGTTGATCATGATGTTAATGTGTCAGATGCATGCTACACACCACTACAAGACTGTTCAAATCTACGTATTTGAATGATCTAAGTCACCAATTAGGCATTGAGACTGTTGTCCCACTTAGAAGAATGAGTTGAAGTATGTGACCTTACCTGATGAAAGATAGTCACCATATAACACTACGCTGAACTTCTCAAGTGATGAAAAGCACAGTGGCCATTTTTGTCAACTAAGGTTCAACATAGTATCAGTCCAGTCTCAGTGTACCACTGGCTATAGGTGGACAGGACACCAGTTACAGAGTCACTCTTGGAACTTTGAAGTGCGGGAAATTCAAATACCCCTGTTTTTGATTTTGTTGAATGGCACCCCCTGGTGGACAGATCTAACATTATTTTCCCTTTGAAATGATGTAGAAAATGTCTATCTATTCCATCACTTTTGTTCGACATATTTATCACAGGTGCTGAGATATTGAGATATTTCGTTTTGCGCAAATTGCCCCCTGGGGGGCATAATGTAGGTCAAATCGCAAAAATTTTTGGTCCTGTTTCGAGTCCTTCCTAGGGCCTTCCTCTTCACCAACTTTCATGATCCTGGGCCTTGCAGTTGCGAAAAGTGCCAGTTTAACGGACGACACACACACACACACACACACACAGACGGACGCCACTCATATACATATGACTAGCTCCGATGACCTTTGGTCAGCTGAGCTAAAAATGTCCTGCATTCCTTCCACCAGGGCTCTCCACGGAGCATGGTCATGCGTGAGGAACGAGAGGACAATTCCGGGAATTGACAAAAACACAAAAACGCATCCTGAGTTTGGATGCTGAATGAAACATGTCATCAGAAACATTATGCCAATACAGTTTCATAATTTCGTTGTACTGTTTTATTTAGGTTGAAAAGAAAATGCATCAACACACAATACACATAGACGAATTCCCTATCGAATATTGACATATATTTCATTGTGTTCAAGGTCATGAATGACGTTTTATGGGATTCTGTGTCACGTGAATGCATATTGTGATGACGTTTTTCACGGAGTATGATTCTTTTTCACATATTTTGATGACGTTTTTGTATATTTTGATGACGTTTTTCACAAAATCTGGTCGAAATTTTTCCATAGCCAGAACAGTAGGGCGTAATACTATATATTTCATGTATTGATTATCTAACCTTTGGACGCCCTAAAAAATATTAACACATCCAGGGCTCAACTGCAGTAAAAACTGATTTTCACGAAAGCGATCGCAGCGACCCCTTTTTAATATCTTTATTAATATCACATAGTAGGTCTATAATCCCTGGTGAATTGAGATGATGTTTTATTAGACCCCTGGGTGGGAAGAACACATGCTAGGACTCCTTGGTGAATCGAGACCAACACCTTCTTAGAGCCCTTGGTTGGGAAGGGGTTAATGTTGCATGTGACAGTCCTGACCTTGGTGAATTGAGGTACCGGTAGATACTTTATAAGCTGGACGTCTTAATTGGGTAGGAAGTGGTTAATACACACTTGGAGGAATTATCTCCTCCAAGATACACACATGTAGGCCCTAGACCTAGGCCTAATCCGTGGTGAATCGAAGTGATATTTTATTAGACCCCTTGGCCCTGGCTGGGAAGGGGTTAATAACCAAATGACTGGCCTACAATCCTTGTTGAATCAAGATAGATACAGTACCTTAGACCCCCTTGGCAGGAAAGGCACCCCATAGCTCTTCCGTCACCAAAACAATGAACACAAAACCACAGGGCACCCAAGCGCAATTAACAGGCCAGTGAAAATACTGTACCCCGGTATGTCCTTATATGAGGAACGTTACGTAACGTTGCTGATTACAGAGGTTTTCTGCAAAGATAGGAAGTTCCTCAAATGGATTAATAAGAAATAACTTACATTCTACAGACGATCAAAACATTGCGGGTAAATCCATTCTTGATTTTCATCTGCCAAGGTGTTCCATTCATCATCATCCTTGATTTGTGAGCATGGCTGTCGATGCAGCCATCTCTCACATTGAAAACATTCGATCCACTCCGATTCATTTTCGGGATTGTCGTGGTCATATTCGACTTGACATATGGGACAGATGTCCGTAATGTCAGTTGCAGTGTGTTGTTTGGACGAAGTCTTCCGTTTCTTTCCTGAAAAGCAGATTGATGAATAGGCCTTATCGCACCCAGCACGTGTGAAGCCAGCCAGGCGGAAAGGGCCCAACCATCAGCGCCACCGCTGTACATGTCCAATACATTGTGCAATGCATGGCGTGCATTTTATGTAAATATTGGCCAATAAAAGTAGCTTCCAAAAGTCGGATGCGCCTAAACTACTAGCTACATGGCAGGCCGCATGAACTGATTCAAGTACAGACAAATAATTGACTGCCGATCGTCTTAGCGATCGCAATAAATCGATGATCAATACGCCGACGAGCCAAAGAGATCTTCCTGACATCATCCAAGATGGCTGATTCACTGGACAATAGAGAGTGGATGTGCAGCGCCTCAATACGGCAGTGTTGTATACTATATTCTCAACCTCGACCGCCGCGTCAGCAACATGTTTCGGTGTATCTAAGGACGCCTGAGAAGTTACAGACCAAGATCGATAAAAATGAAGGGAACATCTGCTATTGTTATGTAACCTTTTATAGACAGAACCGAAAATGTTTTTTTAACAATTGAACGGGTCTGTGTCATTATAATTTTTTTGCAGCGGTATTTCAGACTTTGTGAAATATGTTAGTCGGCCCGGCATAGGCGTAGCCTAAGCCTACCGTACACGTCTAGGCCTGGTACCCGTTCGCGAATTTTTTTTCCCAACCAGTATAGATTCCTAACCAGTATATCCATTACGAAATAGAATTTAAATAAAAAGGCAATTTCCAGAGTGTTTGCGAATTTTCGACCCCAACCGGGGTCTTCTTCAGGCTGGAACTTTACAATCCGAAACTCTAGAACAGTCTCAGCTGAAACCCAAATGTAGATTAGAAGTATCCCATCCAAACAGGACGTGACAGCAATTAAGGAAAGAAAGGGTACAAGCCCCAAAAAGGTGGTAGCTCAACCTAACAGAAATGTAATTAGTGAATGTAAGGCTTGAATAGGCTGAAGGGAAGGGTGTATAATATAGCTTGGAGGAATTAAACTAACAGTATAATTATACTAACAGTACAAAACCCCAAGACTATAGTAAGAGTAATTTACAATGTATATTAAACCATGAATGTATGAGGAAGTGNTGATTCAATGGCAGAACTGGTAATCAGCATTCTTGATTCAATGGCTGATCTGGTAATCAGCATTCTTGATTCAGTGGCTGAACTGGTAATTGGCATTCTTGATTCAATGGCTGGTAATCAGCATTCTTGATTCAATGGTTGAACTGGTTATCAGCATTCTTGATTCTGGTGATCGGCATTGTTGATTCAGTGGCTGAACTGGTAATCGGCATTCTTGATTCAATGGTTGAACTGGTAATCAGTATTCTTGATTCAATGGCTGAACTGGTAATCAGCATTCTAGATTCAATGACTGTACTAGCAATCAGCAATGTTGGCAGGGCTGTCCAGGCTCCATCACCTTAAGGTATGAGCCATTACCCACCCCCACAGGCACAAACTGAGTCAAAATCTCCACCCAACAGAGGTGTTCAGAAATAATGAAGCTAATAAAGCTATACAGATATCTGATCCTTACCTACATCAACCTTCTCAAAAACATTACTCACATGGAACTGAACTGACCCTGAACAAGCTGTGAAGTTGATGGATTTCTCGCCATCTTGGTGAGCAATATGATTCCTTTCATTTGAAAACTTGGTGGTAGGCCTTTGTTTATTTTTTGTTTAGGAGATTCTGCCATTACAACATCCATGTATTTCCTTCACGGTTGGCTTCAGCTGTGAGATGGAGTGAAACCGGAAGGAAACCGTATCTCACAACTCATATTTGAAGTATTTCATAGTAAGATGTGTCATAAATATGTAGGCCTAGTTCACCTCATAGACATGGAGCATATGGAGAGCTGAGTGTACAGCACAGCACTTCAACACAAAATACATGTATTGGGTGAACTGATGTATGGTAGGAGGAAACAGGAATGCCCGGGAAACACTTTTCTATAAAGAAAGTTGTCCCAGTCTATCATATGAAGAATGGATCTGAGTTTTGACCTGGACTTTCATTATCTTTCCAGCCAGGAAGTGGATGCAAAGGAAGAAAATCTGCAAAGTTAATTGTAATCAATGCTTCCAAGTGATTGATGAAAACCGACTGGGCAGGCCTTGACCTGACTCTGATATTTCTGTGAAAGCTGCGAAAGGACTCAACCATGGCAATGTTGATAGAATCATGTCAGATACCGGTACCCCAAATACATCATCGGTTCATCACACTCTGCCATAGTAACAGTTGTTCTGAATCTATCAGCATCCATGGAGGGCACTCAAGTTCATGCAAAGAAATAAATGATGAGGGTAGATTATTCAGGAGATTTGAAGAAGAATTTGACCATGTATGGTGTGGCATTATGGCAGATGCCTTTCTGGGCCTGCGTCACCATATATTGAAAGAAAGAGGAATGCAAAGCATGGCCTATGGCCCCTCCTTTAGTTGTCCAGAAAAGAAAATCAAGATGGTGGCTGTGGCAGCCATTTTGGATGAACGGTGGCACTCTCTATCAAAATGAACCTTCCACTACTTAGGGGCAACAAACCACCAGAAGTGGTTTTCCATATGTCCATTTTTTTCCCTTCAATCATCAGGAAAGCACAAGTACACAGACAGACGGACGAAACCTGGGGTGGTGACATGCCCTCACTGAATTTTAGGAGGGGTGGGGGGTGGGGGATAATTAGATTGAGAATTTGACAGTGCACGGATCAAGATATAGTTTAGATTTCTGTATCAGATTACCAATTTACCTTACTTCGACTCTGGCATGGGTTGAATATATCGGCAAAACTCACCTGGAATTATAAGAAAGGGAGAAATCATTAGGACAAAGTTGAAAAGCAGAAAGAGTTAATTGAAATTTAAATCGAGCTCATTCGGAGGACGGCAGTCAATTCAGGGGCTCCGCAGGTTACATTTCAACGTCGCGTTTGAACAAATGATTAAACTAGTTACGACCAGAAAACCCTAATGATGACAGGGGACCGTAATTTCCTCAGGGGGATGTCATTGTTGAGGGTCAAAAGGGCAGAAAAAGGGAGGAGGAACGAGTTTGTGATAGAAAATATGACTTGAAATGACAGTGTCTGATGAGTCAGAAAAGTTGTGCTCTTGGAGAAGATGTCAGGTGATTTTGAGCGACTCAGTGAAACCACACTTTGAACAATCGAGAGAATCTGCATTTTGTGCAATCCAGGGAAACTGCATTTTGAGCGATCCAGGAATCCACATTTTGAGCAATCCAAGGGATCTGCATTTTGAGCAATCCAGGGAATCTGTATTTTGAGCGATCCAGGAATCTGCATTTTTGAGTGATCCAAGGAATCTGCATTTTGAGCGATCCAGGGAAACTGCATTTTGAGCGACCCAGGGAATCTGCATTTTGAGCAATCCAGGGAATCTGAATTTTGAGCAATATAATCCAGGGAATCTGAATTTTGAGCAATCTAGGGCATCTGTATTTTGAGTGATCCAGGGAAACTGCATTTTGAACAATCTAGGGAATCTGCATTTTGAGCAATCCAGGAATCTGGATATTGAGCGATCTAGGGAATTTGCATTTGGAGCCATCCAGGAATTCGGCGTTTAAAAAATCCAAATACATTTGAGTGACAATTCCTGTCTCTTTGTCAACCTGCTCAATATCTTGAAGTACGACAGCACATTATGGGAAACTCTTTAACAGGGGGTTAAGGTGTTAAGTCAACTTCGACAAGACAAATAGATTTTCCTCCTAAATAATGAACGGAGGCATCTTCTATGAAGAACAACTTCGGATACGTCTTTTAAATTTTGATACAAATGGCACCCGTAGGACACATAATGTCAAATTAGAATTGCGATTCTGCGCTCGTGGCGTGAATCGAATATTTGAAGCCATTTTGTTCACTTTCTCATTTTTTTCATGAGAACATCTTTAGCCAAGCTTCTTGGTGATGATAGCAAGATTGGCGGTGGAGGAGAGGCAATAGACTAGTGGTTATCATGTCTGCTTAGCAAGCGGCAGGTCCCGGGTTTGAGTCCAGCCTGGGCCAAAAGGGATAAATCACGCTGGCTCCATTCCACCTGGCGCATTGTACAGTAAACCATGATGCCTTGTACTTATGCCTTTTGCAAGGCACTGCTGCAAGTCTGCTTCTGTATCTTGTGCCTTTGCCACAGAATGAGTAAGATCTTTGAACAAATGATCAAATTTGGATTTGTTGTAAAGAGAAACTTTTTCTTTGCAAGGCACTGCTGCAAGTCTGCTCCGTATCTTGTGCCTTTGCCACAGAATGAGCAAGCTGTCAAAATGTTTAGAAGCTTAGGAAGTTGTAACTTTTACAAACTGACACAAGGACAGTATCAAAACCCAGTGCCTAATCCCAGCATCCTAATCCAGTATGTAAAACCACTATCTCAATCCATCAGATATTTCACAGATAATCAATAACAGAGGATGAGTTATAATGACATTTAATACCTGACTCAAACTGTCAGAAAATATATTGGCATTTTTTTCAATGTCTGTAGAAGAAATATTAAAAGGTCAACTAAGATAAAAAGATAATGGGATTAACTACATTATGTACTTTTAGTCAATATCTTTTTTAATATTTTATCAATACTATTAAAACAACAAAATGTATATTAATGTTATTAATGAGCTTACCATTGATTTCTGTGTTACCAATTTGTATTAAGCCTCTTTGAAGATATGAACTCCACCAAAATCCAGTTGCAGAAGCAAGAAGCAGACTTGCAGCAGCAAGAGGCAGACTTGCAGCATGAAGAAGCAGACTTGCAGCAGCAAGAGGCAGACGTGCAGCAGCATGAAGCAGACTTGCAGCAGCAAGACACAGACTTGTAGCAGTGTGAAGCAGACTTGTAACAGTTAGAAGCAGACAGCAGCACGACACACTACTTGCAGCAGTCAGGAAATTTGCAGTAAGAAGCAGGCTTGCAGCAGTAAGAAGCAGATCTGCAGCAATAAGAAGCAGAGTTGCAGCAGTAGGAAGCAGACGTGTTGCAGTAACAAGCAGACCTGCAACAGTAAGAAGCAGACTTGCAGCTGTTAGAAGCAGATCCACAGCAGTAAGAAGCAGATTTTGCAGCAGTAAGGCAGACTTCATCAATGAGAAGCAGACTTGATGCAGTAAGAAGCAGATTTGCAGCAGCAGGAAGCAGAGTTGCAGTAGTAAGAAGCAGATGTGTGGCAGTCACCAGCAGCAGCAATGAATACAGTAGTAATGCACCATATACTTCATTATGTAGTCCTTGCCCACGTTATCCATTCACAGCAGTTCGAAGTATTTCCGTCTAAAGTTCCATCATATGATAGATGAGTAACCATGTGTCTGTTTACCTTTGGCAACAATCAATCGATAGCAGACGCATTGATTAATTATAAACAGATGCATATATCAATCAATGATGCCTAGTCAAGGGTTCAAAATGTCATAAGGTCACGAAGGGGGGACAAATGAAATCGACATTGAAGGAAAACTGTTTCAAAATCATCAAATGTGATTATTTCTAACTTCTGTAGAGTTGGTTATGGAAATATTAGTGCATGTCGCCATCCTCCACAGCAGGGCTTCAGTCTTTCTTCTCTTCATAAAGTCCCACACGTACATGTGAGTTGATGAAGATGAGCGAGGTAAAAACCCTGCGGTCGGAGAATGATGTTGCCATTCAGGGTGTTGGTTTCGAATTTCAGACAGGGCTATCCATTGTGACCAAGCATTTTTGGTGTCTTGACCAATGTTGTGCAAGAAGCCTGATAGCCTAGTGGTTATCACGTCCGCTTAGCAAGCGGCAGGTCCCGG
This sequence comes from Notospermus geniculatus, assembly GCA_002633025.1. NCBI lineage: Eukaryota > Metazoa > Nemertea > Pilidiophora > Heteronemertea > Lineidae > Notospermus > Notospermus geniculatus. The sequence continues at coordinate 87,987 of NMRB01001939.1, read as the reverse complement.
GTTCGAATCCAGCCCAGGCCATGTGGGATTTCACTCCCGGCTCTTCACGTCCGTCGCATGGGACAGTAAGCCGTGGTGCCTTGTACTTTGTGTCTTTGCAAGGGCAAGTAAAATACCCCATCCAAGTGAGGAACATGAGTAGCTTGTGATGGCCTCTTCCGTACTTACCAGGGCCAATAATGCTATAGCGTCGGCCCTGACGGAAAAATGAAATACAAATGTTGTGCAACCAGGGCTGACATTTAACAAAACATTTTTGGGTAAATCAATGTACAGCAGGAGAAAACCAGAGCACCCGTCTCTCTAACGTGTGGCGGTCTAGGAAAACCCGCTGGATGTCGCTGAATGATCAATAAGGGCTGTCAGCTTGCCTGTGCATTGATCTACTAGGCCTAGCTACTTTTTACCTGTTACTTAGTGCATTGATCTACTACTGTTTACCTGTTACGTAATACATTTCAGCTATTGAAATGTGCGGTTTCACCAAGGCCATAACACTTTCCTCAAATGCGACATCCGACAGGTTTTCCCAGACCGCCTCACAAATGCATACGGATCTCACCGGTCGTCAAATCTGTGCGGCCATCTTGAACATTGTGGTCTCCTCAACCAGTGTGCTCACCTGGCGGTCAAGTGAGTCGAAAGAGAAATTCATTGACGACCTTGTCGTTCGATTCACAAAATGTCAACTTTGTTATGATGTAAACAATTCAGTCATTTTTTGCTCCATTGTCAAATGAAACGTGTAATTTTCCAAAACAGACAACTGTTGATGGGATTCGATTTAACAAGGCCATTTAACGGAGGTACCTCTTTGATATTCATTACAATAAATTGGAAAATTATCCGCACAGAAATATTTTGTGACATAAAGGATGAATTCTTGTTTTGACGATGTACCTTGAACTATGAACTAAAATAAAGATGAAGTTGAATGAACTTTTGAAATGAATGATAAGCATGATTCACGCTGTCAAAGGTGCTGTTTACATGAGGTAGATTCCCCTAATTTATGATCGGCGGAAAGGCCATAAGGCCAAAAAAATAAAGTATTTGTTTCTTGTCCGCGCCCGCATCATTCCCAGACCCTCCGCATCGAAACTTTTTTTCTCACCAATTTCAAATTTTCCCACTTTGCTTACGCAGCACCTTCTATAAAATGCACAGAAATGTTTCATCACTTGAAATCATCTTTATTTTTCATGAAATCTGTGCTCTAAACATGTAGAGAGATAGTTTGCTGGTGGTATTTCCCCCCATCCATTAAGAAAACGGGAAAAAAATTATTTGAAAATAAAAAAAAAATTCGCATGCCCGCATCAATTTTCGCTGAGTTGCTGGACAAGAAACAGACAATTTTTTGGGGGGCCTAAGACCTGTTGGTATCCCTTTTAAAGTGGAGTACCCTGTTAGAATTTTTTAAAGAAAATCCTCCCCCTCCCTTGAGTCATATCAACCACCTCCAAATTCAATATTATGACTATAAATGTCTTTATCTTTGTTATGCCTAGAGCTGCCTATTTTTTGCACTTTCCATCTGTACCTTTCACCGCCCTGAACTGCCATGAATGCCACTGCATTAAGCTGAATACAGAACAGTGTAATGAGTCAAGGTGGTCTATGGCGGTCTCGGCGTCTGGAGACATGGCGGATTGTGGCGGTGCCAGCACTAGGCCTAATTGGAGATTTTGATTTTTACATTAGAGGTGATGAGGATTTTTGTCAAAAAGTGGGCGTGGTCTTCTAGGCAGCTCACAGCAGGGCGGTTTAGGGCGGCATGGTCTCTATTGGGTTAAACACCTTCCCATTTTTGGGGAAAACAAAAATAAATTTTTGGACAATTTTTTCAAAAAAACTTTTTTTTCCATTTTTTTACAATTCTACAGGAAAAGGGATAGACCCACTCCGTTAAAATCAAATCCTGTGGAGAACATTGGCCACTGCATGAGAAGGCTTTTGAAAATGGTCTGCAGCTTATATGTGGTGATTCAGTGGTTTCTCCAGTCAATTTACCAAAGCCAATTCAGCAAATACATTGATCAAGAATATCCCAATCAACCTTGGCGATTAGTCTCCGCCGACGCATGCATAAAATATCAATCCCTGGTTTAGTACAGGTGAAATGTAATCACCCATTGTGTTTCCCCGACCACAACCCTTGTCAATTGCCCCTTGAATGTAACGGCTGCCTTGATTTCCTGATTGCCAAGTTAATTCCATCTCGGTTGAGTAAAGATGTGAATATTTTCTAAGACTAAATGCGACCGCTGCCGGGCATTTTGGCTGCCGTAAATCACAAGCTAATGAGAGATAGATTCTATTTGACATTATGATTGACTTTGATTGGTCGCAAAATATCAATAGATTTATTAACTCTTTCACTGCCATGGCCAGTTTTGTCAAAAATCGCCAAAATGTGACTCCCGCTCCAGCAAAAGTAGGTGCTTGTCGCAAGTGATCATCACTGGTCATCAGTTTACTCAACTATTATCACTGCTGTCCACTTCTATTGTCAACCTGCACAGAGGTACATTTCAGTTATTGTGTTGCAAGGCCGTTTGCGACAAGCGCCCACTTTGCAGGTAAAAAACGTGACGCGCTCTGCCATAGGCAGGCGCATGTTGCAAGTGATCATCATTGTCATCAGTTTACTCTACTAACCATTGCTGTCCACTACTCTTAAGCCTGCAGCACACACCACTTTCATTGCTCATACAGGCAATTTTCGTGGTCACCACGAAAATGGCCAAGTATGCTATGGCTGGCAACGACCACTCACCACGGAAATTCTGTGGTGACCACAAGTTGCCGAAAATCAAACCGGTTTGATTTCTCACCACGAAAACTGCTCGCAGTTGCGAGTTGTGGTGATGCGTGACCATCAGCAGCACACGAGACCACTGAGTGGCAACCGCCACAAAAATTGCCTGTACGAGCAACGAAAGTGGTGACGTGTGGTGCTAGCTTTAGCATTGAGGACAGACTGATCAGAAGCAGGGTCCCTCTGAACATATCATTCTAAGACGATTCCGCCGCAGGGTATGTTTGCATTCGACGGGCATACCCACAATCCATCAACAAACATGGCAGCAGGTTAGTTTCCCTCGACAAATACGCGCCGAGTCATCTGTTTAAACAACGTGAATGGAAAATGAATCTTTGTTCGTCTGATCTCAAATAATTGCTTTTCTTGCTGTCTGCCGTCTTCGTAAAACAAAAGAGGGCAACGGAGCCGGGATAGATTTGTTTTGAAGTGTTGTGTCGGTACTTTTGTCCTTCAGGGTGCTCGAACAAGATCCGAGAGGCACTCATGAGGTAGGAGTTTGGATTCTAATTATGTATAGAGGCTTTGCAATGACGTCATCCTGGCGGCCATTCTGGAGGACACAGGGTGAAAGGTGTGAGTCGACCGTGACGTGACTTGCGTAAAGTGCACCACGCCCTTGTTTGTCGTAACGTCATTGGGGCATGCACAGCTCATTTCGCTGCACCTCTGCAGCATGTGTCCTCCAGGATGGCGGCTTCTGACGTCATCTGCAAAGCCTCTATTGCAGTGCAAACACAGGAGGGGCACTGCGGTGGTGCGATGGTGTCGGGACTTTAGTCCTTCAAGGCACTCGACCAAGCTCCGAGAGGCACTGGAGGTTGGAGTTCAGGGCCGATGGCACAGAAAGCCTGATAGTGCTTTCGGTGCCTATCGGCGGTTAATTAATGGGAAAATGTGTTATAACTAACTGACGATAGGCACCGGTAGCACTATCGGACTATTGGCCCAGATCCTGATGATGTACTGCGGTGCAAACACAGGAAGAGGACTGCGGTGGTGCGATGGTGTTGGTGTCGGACTTGGTACCAAGAGGTTGCAGGTTCAATACCCAGCAGACTTGTAAATCTGTACTCCCCTTCCAACAGGCAGTAGTCTACTGCCAGTACTGCCTGTTGGGGCTGTCAACTCGTCTGAAAGGATCGAGGGATGTGCTGAATGAGCTGCCCCTTGAGTTCCCCAAAAACATCCTCCCACAGCAGGGGTTTCACCTCGCTCCTCCTCATCCACTCACAGAAACTTGTGCGAGTGTATGAAGAGGAACGAGACCAAAGCCCTGCTGTGGGAGGATGCACAAAAAGGTCTCTGGAGACACTGGGGTATGGAGCGAAACACCATTGACTATGCACTCCAATAAAGGGCCTCACCATTGTCATCAGCATCAGCAAGGATACGATGCACTCTGTCAGCTGGCACCACCTATTGTACACCCCGTAATTTACTCACAGACGATTGGTTATATTAATTGTTCGTTAGTCGATGCCTTCCTTTATTGACTTAGGAAATGTGCTCACGATGGCATGAGTCACAATGGTTGTGGTTCCTCGTGGCTTCAGGCAGGTTGGAGGTAATCTGAAAATCGTGTTGTGGTTGAAGGAACAAATGTTCTGGACGGGGATTGGCGTGATTGAAGCAAAAGGAGAACACAACCAAGGTTGTGAATGCAGCAGTGGATCCAAGATTTTTGGGGTGGGGGTGGGGGTCTAAGGAAGGTGGCCACAGGCAGGCGACCTCCAAAATTTTGAAGTCTACATCTACAATTTTAATTTCTGGGCAATCCTGACGAAAAATTGTTGGTTGTTGAGAACAGGATGGTCCCTGACTGGTGTCCTAACCTTCTTTCACTGTAATGTTTAAGATTTTTCCATCAGGGCCGAAGCCAAAGCATTATTGGCCTTGATTTGGAAGAGGCCATCTCAAGATACTCATATTCCTCACTTGGATGGGATCTTTTACTTGCGCTTTGCAAAGGCATAAGATAAAGCACCACGTCTTACTGTCCCAGTGACTAAGCAGACGTGATAATTACCAGGGGCGGACGTCATGATTTCGGAAAAGAGGAGGCACACTGTGCTAGAAACATTGAAATCTGTGGTGAATTTCAATGATTTGCTCCAAAATTTCAGAATTTCATGGTCGATTTTACAGATTTGTTGGCCAAAAGGGGGCCATGCGCCCCCTTGGATCCACGCCTGATCACTAGACTAACAGGGCTCCCCTTTCACTGTGCTTTAGCCATAGAGATAGGAGAAAAAAAACATTCGATTTATGGATTCACGAGTCCTGCGAATATTTTGTGAAAAACGCCCTGATATCAATATGGCGTGCAAAATGACCAGCAGCACTGCATCACGCGAACATCAACAGATCTGCAGCATTTGATCACAGCATCCAACCCCTCCTCATCACGGATATAGCCATTTACTCATTGATACGCTCCATCAAATCATCTCGTGGGCCGTTAAGTGTTACGCATCAACAATCGAACCGCCTTAATGATTAGTTAACGAGCTCGTTAAAGACGCAACGTAAGTGTATAGCTTTCCATTGTCGTGTCTTAGCCAATGACAACTGACGTGCCGAGCTGAAGAATGCGTGATGATATTTCCGATGGTTGTAATGTTACTTTTTTACCGGGAGCGTTTTCTTAGGGGAAGGATTTTCATGATGTGGGTGGTTATGGGAATTTATGAGGCGCATTACGTGAAGAGGAAATTGGCGCAATTATGCGATGTTGCAGAAACATCCATGCACACCACCAATGAGATCACGGATTCGATCGCTAGTCGTGCACTTGCGACTGGATGTACATGTAACTGATCTGATCAGTCGCTGGTGATGTACATGCTGCGCGCACATCGCACATTCAGCAACTCAGTAAAACAAGGAGGATCCAAGCAGTCGTCATGCCCTGACCGGGTACATCGCACTTGCGACTGGCAGCAACTCAGGTAACATCCGCGGCATTAAGACTCGATGAGACTAGGTTTCGTTAACAAAACTGGCACTGATCAGTCGCAAACCCACGTACATCACAGCGACTGAACGAAACTGGGTACAACGAGTCGCTAGAAAGTTGAACATGTGCAACTTGTGGCGACTGGCAAAATCTCAGCGAGCTGCAAGGGTGTGTACATTGACCGATTCTGGCGACTGATCAGTCGCCTCCAGTTCCAGCTAGATCCTCCCAGTCGCCAGTAGCTCAGTGGCGACTGGTTGTCTAGTCGCAAGTGTGATCTACGCTAGGCTTTACTTGCCCTTGCAAAGGCACAAGGTGCAAGTCACCTCAGCTAATACTGTCCCATGCAACCGACTAAAGAGTCAGGGATGATTAATCCTATACGGCCCGCGATTCGAACCTGCCGATTGCAAAGTGGACGTGATAACCACAAGACTATCAAGGCTCCTCAAACCACTCAAAGAATGCTTTTTGTTCGTGTCTAAAACTTTACTCAAAATTCACAATTTTCTCCCATATACCTGTTCAAAAGAGCTAAACTGAACTGAAGCAGGTGCGAATAAGAGTGCGGGTAATCTAGCAATAACTTCCTTCCTGAACACAGCGTTTCAATTTTGTCGTTTCAAATTTCCATGAATGACCGCCAAGTTGATAGGAAATCGAGTCTAATTTCTCCAATTTTCTCACTCCTGATTGCGGTATTTACCGCTGGTTTCCAATGACGGACTCGGCAGGCAGGACAATCGCGACAATGCCTCACGACCTTCGTTACACGTCCGACGTGAAATCGAATCTCGTGAAAATCGCGTGACTCAGACGATTTGTATACAAGCCGCACGCTAAGCGTGGCAAATAACCAGGTTTTCGAAGTGGACTAGTGAATAAAATGAAATGGTGCATGGACTATATGCTCACCTGGGTGGACATACATGTAATAGTTTTGTGACAGATGAAGGTACATATCAGTTAGTGGCCATATTTGATGTCCATTCAGGCCAACACTTCACATGCACATAAATGTCATCGAGAGGGAGCCATATAGCAAATTTGAGCACTCTTGGTCAAGTCGTTCCTGAGTTATAGCACTTTGATGATTTTTGGGTTGCGCCACCTGGTGGCCAGTTTGGATGTCCGATCAGGCTCAAACTTTAAATGCACATGTAAATTATGTAGAGGGAGCCAATCGAATCTTAGCAGTGTAGCAAGTCATTCCAGAGTTATAGCACTTCGATGATTTTCGGGTTATGCCACCTGGTGGCCATAATGGAAGTCAAATCAATCCGAAAGTTGACGTGTACATAAAGGTCATCTAGAAGGAGGTACATATCATGTTTGAGCAGTGTGGGTCAAGGCATCCCTGAGTTATAGCACTNCAGGCTGACTTTCCTGGATCACTTTGCGTCTGAGGCACGACCGCGTGGAACAAATCAGTCGCCGATATGGTGTGACATGACTGCAGCTGCGTCTCAGTTACGACGATCGGGATCAGTCGCCGACCAAAAAGATCACAAATCGCAAGAGTTGAACCTATTCAACTTCTGTGTCATCCCGACAGGCGTAATCCATACACATTTTCGTTTTTGTGACCTGACCATGATTGTGACACTTGATGCCGACTGTTCCGTTGTAGCGCAGGCAATCGCAGTGTGACCTGACATCCGCATTAGGCTCCAGATATTCCCACAGCACCAATCTGACAGCTTTGTGGCCCTCATTAGGGATGAGAAAGTTGCAAGTTAATAATCTCAGCAACCGAAATCATCAGGATAGACTAGACCCACAACCCTTGCACATTCCTTCCCACCTCAACGCTTTGAACAATTCTGCTAATGAAGCCAGACAGGCGGGGTAACCACATTAGTCTAACATACCTATGATTCTATAAACACGGTAATTAGCCTAATATTCTGTAGCAAAATATGTATTACTGTTTGGACAACATAATGTTGAAGCTGACTGGTCAGAACTGGTCAGCTACTATAATTATTATAGGATGTTCTCATCCCAAATTGTTCAGCCATGAGTTACCAGACAGATTCGGCAAATCAGGGGCGTATAGCTGGCTCTTTGGCTTGGGGGCATCTTTTGGCCTCTTGGGATCAAAATGTGGTCCATGACAGCAAAATGAGTCGGAATGCGCCGGAAAGAAGACCTAAGATGACACCAGAGAATAATTACAGAAATGGACAAAGTCAAACTTCACAACGGGCAGACAATCCTGAAATCAACAAATTGTTGGTTCACCTTGGGCATGTTGGGTCTTCTTCTGTACGCATTACGACTCATTTTGCTGTGCCGGCTCACAAATGTGTATGGAAAACATGTTTTTATGGTGACATCTTGGGGCATTTCCCAGCCTGCCAGCCTCCATATTCAAAAGAAGAAACGGCAAAAAACAAATCTGTCGAAAAAGCCGTCAAATCCAAGGTTAGCATTTCCATGACTTCTAAGTGGTTTTTCTTGCCAAGGTGAAATCGCCTAACCATAATCTTACAGTCTTCTAATCTGTGCAAAATATGTCAGAACTTTTTAAGTAACAAAGCATGTTGACTCCCGCAGGCGACAGTTTATGGTTTCTTAACGTGAAAAAACATCACATACGCCTGAAAAAATAACTGAAATGAACATCGCTAATGCCTGAGGCTAATCGAGACCTTTCGCGTCAGTCTAGGAAGCCTGGCCTGTACATGTCTTTTATTGATTCCAATGTCAATTTCATGATGTAAACAATGTACGACTGTATTTGCCTTGTCAATTTGTGATGTCATGTTTGTTGTGGGGTAGTAGCAGGCACTTTACCGTTGAGATCGCGGGTTCAATTTCCACAGTTTCCACTAGAATCCCACTGGGCGTGAGACCTTGGGCAAGTCTCTTTGCCTTACTGGCCTCTCTCCACCCAGGTGTATAAATGGGTACCGGTCGGAAATGCTCGACTGTAGCACTGAATGAGCAGCTCATTGAGGTTTACTGAAAATGCAGTCATCCCACCCTGTTTGGAAATGGCTAGAAACATGCTGATAGGTGTGTACAAGCATGATCAACCTCGCCACCACGAATTGGCACTGTGGTATACAGTGTACATCAATTGTGTGTATAAACCTAGGAACGAGGTCACCATAATGAGATGCATGACGACGGTGTCATGAAACCAGGTCACCGAACCATAGCGTGTCACAAAAGAGAAACAATCCAGAACTTCTTCCAATATCCCGGTAAACAACATCCTTTTTGCGAGACGAATCTGAAGCTCTTTTGCTATCGGCATGGTCCACAACAGTCGCAGGTTAAGACCTCTGTTTTTATTCAACCACGGGAAAAGAATTCTCCATCTTTAGCAAAAAACTAGGCACAAAGACCAAGAAGACCTGAAGCATACTGATGTTCTCGCAACGATGCCTAGAGCACCCAGGTGAAACCAGTGGAAAAGAAACTCAGGGAGAAAAGCCGGAGCAGAACAATTAGGTTGTACAGAAGTGCAGAGAATCCGCGAACAAGAAAAACGCAGAATTTTACACAACGATATTGCTACAAACATGGCAAAATGGCACAGTTTTTTACGTTCTCGACTGAGAAAAAACGTTGCTGGCTTATTTTGTTTGGGGATATGTTTGTGTCCCACTTGGTCGATCTGGTATGCCAGTCGAATAATGTGTTCTTTGAGGAAAGAGAAGATGAGAGTTGGTTTTTTACCTGAGAAAATGTTGCAATCTGGGCATGTTCTTCATCAGGTACATGTTGCTACTAGTGAAGGAGCTGGAAGACTTCTTTAAAAGACTGTTGTACCTTTCTAGACTGCAACCGACTGCGCCCACGAGGGCTCCGGGATAACTCACCGCAGGATTATTCTCCCCAGGATAATTTGCCTCAAGGACAATGGCCATGTTCAGAGGAATCGGCATTTTTGTGGACGGCTCCACGTCAAGGTCATTTTCCTTCGAGCTGGCATGCCTAGGTTCAAGTTCAAGCTTGAAGATTGAAATCTGGGGATTGAAGTCTGGAGGTTCAAGATTGAAGATTGAAGTCTGGGGGTTCAAGATTGAAGATTGAAGTCTGGGGGTTCAAGATTGAAGATTGAAGTCTGGGGGTTCAAGCTTGAAGACTGAAGTCCCAGTTCAAGATAAGATTGGAGTCTGGGGGTTCAAGACTGAAGATTGAAGTCTGGGGTTCCAGTTTGAACATTGAAGTCTGGAGACTCAAGCTCGAGGAAGACTGCTCGCAATGTTCCCTGCACTTGGTTCATTAATTAAAGCACCGCCAAGTGCAACAAAAATTTGGAGTGGTTGCACCTGTGTCATATGGCTAGTGTCGTCAAAAAAGACAGCGATGCAATGACTAAGAGCTCTGGTGCCATGGACAATGGCCACGGCCAGACCATCAGGAAGACCCTGATAATTTTTTCCCTGGGCCCGTAGATAAAAGACGCTCAGCAGCTGGAACACTTGAGAAAAGCAAAGAAGACAAGTTTATGTAGCTGAAAAAAATGTTTGGAGTCTGTGACTAAGGCTGAAGTGAATGCATGGCCAACCATGTGAGGACAAACGATAGGACGGACTCTCCTCAAATGTTGGTTCTTTGTTCCCAGAACTGATGTCTCCAATAAAAGACGGCAGAAAAACCGGTAAATCGGCCAAGAAAAAATGTCCATTGAAATCAAAGACAATTTCTCTGGAGATAAATTGTTCTACTAGACAGGGGTCAAGGATATTTTTGTGGAAGGCCAAGGCAGGACTCAATGATCAAGGATAATGCTGGGGGTCAAGGCTGGTTCAAGAGTTTGGACTTGACTTCACAGAAGCACCAACTGACACAGGCAGTTTTCAGAAGTTGGAAGTTTTTTACCATGAAATGTGGGAGAAAGCAAGAAGTTCCCAGACAGGCAGACAGGCTGCTCATTCAATCATAAGGTACAGCTTACAGGCTGCGTTTACTGTTTTCACATTTCCGGTTGACTTCAGATCTGACTGGTGCAGTAGTCTGCTCCAGTAACCAACGAAAACATTGGTTGTGAAAGTTGACCAAGAAGCTTTAAGATCAGCAATTTTTTGTGTAAATGATGCCTGTTTCTGTGTATGTGTGTGGAGATAGGAGAAAGATAAGGAAGGATTGACTATTGGAGAGTCAACACAGAAAACCTTCAGCTTTACACTTTGGTCCAGCAATGTTGCATGACTTTGTCCCAGCCAGGGTAGGAAAGGAGTGCAAGGCTGCTGAAAGCAAACCAACGTCATGTGGCCAATTCATAAATCTACCTCTACCTACTATACACTGATTTCACATCTCACACGATTGCAGCGCCCCTGGTAGAATTTCTGTCGGCCACTTCCGTTTTCAACCTCACTCCCAGGAGGAGCAAATATTTTCTAGACCGAGGTTGAAAAATACGTGTTGGTTCCAGATACCGCCGCCAGGGATCCACCCCCTGGTGGTGGCATTGGGAACCAATGCATGCAATTCAACCTCGATCCAGGAACTTTTTGCCCGTACTCCTGGTGGTGAGGTTGAAAACGAAAGTGGCCCACAGAAATTCTATCAGGGGTGCTGCGATCGTGCCAGATATGAAATCGGCGTATTGGCCATCTTCAAGTGAAATTGTGAAATAGGCTACATGCAGTAGGCCTAGCTGACAATCAACATGGACCAGAACTGACTTACCCTGAAAAAAGTTTTTTCAGCAGGACTTTTCCAGGAGATTTTTCGTAAAGTTTTGAAACTCCAGATTTTGCGTATCAGTATCAAAAGAAAATCTCCATCACAGCTCCAACAAGTAATCACCTACTCCACCACAAGTGCTGATGGCAAACTGTTCCATTCACGATCGCAAGAGAACTCACCTACCCGGGAGGGATGATAGCCTACTATGCGATAACAACTTACTACCAGAGCTACTACACGATAAATAACTGCCAGGCTATCTTATGAAACAACCTTACGATAACATTCNAAGGTACCCCTCCAATGCATGTTTATGCAAGATATGAAGTTGCTCGGTGAAATAATGACAAACTGTGGCAGGTTCGTCACTTTTGTCGAACTTTGACCTCTGTGACCTTGAAAAGTAGGTCAAATCAAAAACCCGTTATATATGTTATGTATCCTTATTAGCTACACCTATGATAAAAATTTGAAGATGATCTAGTCATTAGTTCAGGAGTTATTGTACTTTTTGTGTTTTTGGTTTCCGCCACCTGGTGGCCAAACTGAGAGTCGAATCGGACCGAAACTTGGTGTCGTGGGTCATCTGACCTAGGGGTATATATGTACCAAGTTTCAGATCAATAGCTCCAGCGGTTACGAAACGTGCCCTGCTAACGGCTAACGACGACGACGACGACGGACGACGACGACGACGACGACGACGGACGACGACGGACGACGGACGCTGCACCATCGTAATAGCTCACCCCAGTGAGCTAAAAACGGCAGAAATAATTGCCTCAGTGGATGTTATATCAATTTTTACCATCGCTCCATGTCAAACTTGTTGATGCAAAAAAAACTAGAGCATAGCTTAGCAACGCAAAAATGCCGACAGAGGAACTTTAAGAAACATGTAGTCTGTATGGTTTATTGGTGGATTTTTTGTGTCTGACATTACCAGGTGTGACATAAGTAAATACAACAGATACTTTGGATTTTCATATATTGGTGTCGATTTCTTGCACTATTCACCATCACACGGTGAACGTTTCAGAGCTCCTGGGTCAAAACCAAAACTGGAGATACTATCCTACCAATGGGGCTTTTTACTTTGCTCCACTCCACCACTCACGTAATGAAGGAGAAGCAAGACTGATAGGTGCGGATCCAGGGGGCGCACCCAGTGCGCGCCACCCCCTTTCGGCCAACAAATCTGTAAAATTGCCCGTGAAATTATGAAATCTGGAGCAAATCATTGAAATTCACCACATATTTCAATGTTTTTAGCACAGTGCGCCCCCTCTTTTCCGAAATCGTGGATCCGCCCCTGACTGAGACAGTCTCACTGACTCACAGAATGGCATCTCTCATTCTCCACGCCAAGAAAGAAAGTACATATAATAGATTCATTCTTATCGAAGTTTATCTCTGCAAACTTTGCATCTATAACAAACAAACAATCTTTTTTCATGTCAATAATACTGACCTTGTGCCATTTTTCAAGTACAACTCCTACAATTCACACATGTAAAAGAATAGCAAAATCATGACGAACTGCAGCGGGATCAGCGCATGGGGCAAGAATTGAATTCTTGTCAAAATATATGCCGCTGTTTCGGAAGTAAATAATGTTTTTTTCAGAAACGATTTTTCCCAAGTGTGCCTGAGGAAACTGGTGTTTAGTCTGTACTGTTTAAAGTTAGTGATAATGACAACATTAATTTTGAAGACCAGCTGCTGCAACTTGGAAATCTGGAATGTTTCCAAGGGGGATTTTACCCTCTATTTATGAAGTTGGCCAAGACAAATGCCTAACATGACTCTTCCTCTAATGATCTTCCTCAAACAATCTTCCTCCGAAGAATGTCTTCAAGCAGCCTTCTTCGAGCGGCCCTCCTCGATTGCCTGTCCTTGAACAACCCTCTTCGAATAGCCCTCTTCGAGCGGCCATCCTCCAACAGCCGTCCTCGTGCGGCTGTCCTCGAGAAGCCATTCTCACATGGCGTCCTCTAGCAGCACTCCTCAAGCAGCCATCCTCGAGCAGCCCTCCTCGAGCGGCCGTCCGCAAGCAGCCGTCCTCGAGCGGCTGTCCTCGAGCGGCCCTCCTCGAGTGGCCGTCCGCAAGCAGCCGTCCTCGAGCGGCCGTCCTCGAGTGGCCGTCCGCAAGCAGCCGTCCTCGAGCGGCTGTCCTCGAGCGGCCCTCCTCGAGTGGCCGTCCTCAAGCGGGCATCCTCGAGCAGCTGTCCTCGAGCGGCCCTCCTCGAGTGGCCGTCCTCAAGCGGGCATCCTTGAGCAGCTGTCCTCGAGCAGCCCTCCTCGAGTGGCCGTCCTCAAGCGGGCATCCTTGAGCAGCTGTCCTCGAGCGGCCCTCCTCGAGCGGCCGTCCTCGAACAGCCCTCCTTCAGCAGACCTCTTCAAACGGCCCTCCTCATGCGGCTGTCCTCGAGAAGCCGTCCCCACGTGGTGTCCTCTAGCAGCTGTCCTCGAGTCTCCCTCTGAACAGCCATCCTCGAGCAGCCGTCATTGAGTGGCACTCCTCAAGCAGCCCTCTTCGGGCGGTCATCCTCGAGCGGCCGTCTTCATGCAACCCTCCTCGAGTGGCCGTCCTTGAGCGGTCGTCCTCGAGCAGCCCTCTTTGATTCGAGTGGTCATCCTCAAGCGGGGGCTGTCTTCGAACAACATCCTCCAACAGCCGTCCTGGAGCGGCTCTCTTCGCGCAGTCATCCTCAAGCAGCCCTCCTCGAGCGGCCCTCCTCAAGCGACCCTCCTCGAGTGGCCCTCCCCGAGAATCCTCTTCGACCGCCCCTCCTCGAGTGGCCGTCTTAGAGCAACCCTCCTCAACCGGCCCACCTCGAGCGACCCACCTCGAGTGACTCGCCTTGAACGGTCTGCCTTGATTGTCCCACCTTGAGCCATCCTCCATACTTCCTCGAGCATTTCTCCTCAGGCAATCGTCTTCAAACGACCTTCTTCCAACTTCTTCAACCGATCTTCCCCAGAGGCTAAATTCCTCTCCATCCTGTTTTCAGTGTAGTATTGTAACAGTCATGTCCTACTAATTATTTGTAACATTGATCTTGAAACATTTGCTGTAAACACTCTCCTGTTTACAAACAAACCAGGAATTTCATTTCAGGTCATGCCCCTTTAAGTGACTTCAAGGAACGTTTCCAAATCCAGTCAGACTAAGCATTATCAAGTCGCCTTAATCAATGGTTCACCAGGGAATATTCACCTGTGAAATTCATTAAGAGTTTATCACAGCATTTGTTAGCATTTTGGTGCCGTTCTACCTAAACATATTAAAGGTACGTTAATTCCTATCAATGTGAGCTGAGAGTTAAAACTCAGAGGTGATGTTTTATTCTTTCAAATACTGAACTTAGAGCCAGTTACAGCATTATTAGCCCCATAGAAAATACTAGGCAAATAAAGTAGGCCTGTGCAGGTGGAAACAGGAATTCCCAAAACAAAATCGAACTCTGTTGAGGAGACTTCACCTTTAAGTATGAGAGTCCATTTGATCCCATTTTCACACACGATACAGGATGTATCTGATGGCAATTAGGAAAGCAATCAAAGAATTAATTGAAATGTTACAGACAATTTTGATTTGCTCATTGTTCTCTTTCAAATGTATTAGTCCTACCTACATTTATATCTGCCCATTTGTAACGGGATGACAGGCATTGGCAGAAGAAGTCCAATAGAAAATGTGGATGAATCTGTGCCCAGTTAACATGAAACAGACTTCAAAACTGTCTCGTCGTACCAAGGGATAAATTCTGTACAGGGTTCTCTACAAAATATACAGTAGCTTGGTTATAGTTCAGCTGAAATGGACTACACAATTTCATCCTTACTACGACCAAACTCATGTACATTACACCGTATTAAATGTACATGATTCAAATCCATATTGAAACGGACAACCCACTGATACTGAAATTAGCAAGATGACCACTAACAAAAGAAGGATTTGCGCCTACTTCATGAAGAAGGGTCACAACAAAGGGCAGATTTACACCCTTACAAATACAGGGTCTAAATGTAATCCCTAAATAATAGTTGACATCAAGTTGATCCCTGATGCAATTGAACCATGCTGTGAGAGCAGATCGTAGGCCGGACACAAATACGAAAGTATATTAATTAATTAATTCCTCATCTCTAAGTATTAATCATTAGTCACTCACGAGTATTACACACTTGATCAATGTCCTGTCTCAATTCATGAGGATGATTGAAAGGGTCGCAATGAGACCCTTAATTTGTTATCTACAGAAGGATGACGGGTTATTTTAACCCCTTTGGGGAGCCTGAGGCATGGGGTAGAGATACGCCTCGATGCTGCGGCGCTGACTGATCGGGGTACCCCAGGAAGTGAACAATTCCAAAGGGACTCCAAGGATAAAACCAATGAAAATGTACTTATAGTGTGTTCATTGATATCATAATCAAATATTTAGAGCAGGAGCCCGGGGGGGGGGGGGGGGGGGGGAGTAACCCTGAGTTGAGGNGGTACTGACTTCATCATTGGAGTGGTGGACCTGGCTTTGTACAGGGGCAGGGGAACCAATGTACATGTACATCTAACTTCTGAATGGTTGGATTTAGACCATATAAATGTATTACTAACAGATAGATATATGGGGACAATGAATCAAATAAGCATGGTCTTGAATATTTTCAGTTACATAATAGGAAATTGCAGTTTTAATGTAAATTTACACAAAATGGGACCAAATACCCCCAAAAGTGATTTCCACCTTCTAAAACCAAAGAATTACCCTTTGTGAAATCGGCCCTATGATGTCCAGGTATTCTCCACGCACTCCACTTTCCTGTTGCTGTACATTTGCCGAATATTGTCTCTAGATCCACTAATGCTGTATTTGGCACTTGCCTCTCAACTCAACTCAATATCTTCAAAGCAAATGACCTTGCAGATAAACCTGAGAAATTTTGCATAAGATATTAGCATCATCAGTTATACAAATCGCACTGACTGATCTGAACCCAACCTTGTGCCGCATCCCTCCTCAAGGCAGGGGTACAATTTCAAACCCCTCGTTTGGATTTCGATATAAAGGGAGTCAATTCAAGCTCCGTCAAGGTCGGAATATTCTGACTCAGAAGAGAACGCTCCACAGACCAGAACTGTTTTATTGCAAGACGAGATGCAACCGGGTTTGTTTGTAGTAAATATTTTGTTTGATGCAATACCACACAAACAACAAACAGTCAAGGTTGCATTAGCCAGCTTTTTAGTTAACCCTTTCTATCAGTCCTGTACCTAAATTTCCACCGCAGCCTCTCGAACCGCTCGCTCCTTATTACCATCCTCCAACCACAGGGTTTTTACCTTGCACCTCTTCGTCTAGTCACAAGCTAGTGTATGAAGAGGAACAAGACCAAAGCCCTGTTGTGGGAGGATGCATATTGCCTGCACTCCAACACTGCTTCTGGTCAGGAAATTCTCAGGAGATGACCAATAGGTGTCACTACTGCATGTTACAATTGACACAATTGAACAAATTGACACAAATTGTTTCACAACGTCATGATCGCTGAAACAACTGGATTTTTTTTCAAAGGTAATTCAGCTGATCAACACATATCTTAGGCAGGGTCGTAACTCTGAATAGTGGCTTTTGACTGCTAAGGTATCATCAGCGCCATCTTTTGGTAATACTTCTTTTTTTCTGCCAAAATGCCAGCATTTAGCGGAGTACAACTATATGACATCGAAGTAAATGCTGGGGCCAAGCATAATCGTGTGCCAGATGGTCATTCAGGACCGTATCATTGTAATCAAAAGGAAAAGCAATAGTCCTATAGTGTTGGAGTATTACATTACACCAGCCCACCCAACTCCACTCCATCACCAAGATCGGTAATATTTTCTAATTAATGAAAAAGAAATCAACATTAAAAGATTAATGTGACATAAATCGACGTAAATGTCCACTTATTATCGGTGTAGACGGCTCATTTTTCATCAAATGAAAAATCGATGCAAAAGAAAAGCGATTACGCAAAATGGACAAAGCATTATCAACATTTTATGCACATTTAGAAAATGACCTTTCATACTGAAGAACAGATGTTCAGGAATTAGCAATAATCGAATTTGTCATAAAGCTAATGATAAGAACCTTGGGACCTTTTTACATCATTTTTCAGACTAATTGGAAATTGTACACATGCAAAACAACTCCAAAAGCGGACGTTGGGAGTGTGAATGTCCAGTTTGGTCAAGTATGGTCATGGATTAGTGCAAAGCAAGCCACTTGACATAAAGAAATCGGGAAGAAAATGTGACATCAGAAAATCTTGCTAATCTTGTCGTGATGTCAGGATGAAGGTCTTGCCATAGGATTACTGAGACTGAAGTGGTGTTAAGAGTTGACAAATTGGACGCATTAAAAGACAACTCCTTTTGTTAATGGTCACGTAGTTAAAACATTGGAGGATCATAAGGCCAGAGTTCATCCTAGGTTCTGGTGAAAGCAACTTGGGCTGGNNNTGTACACTGAGAGGAACAGATATTTCGGTTCTTTCAAACACAGACCAGTACCAGTAAATGCCCATTATTGACAGATGACACTCGTGACAAAACGATGACAAGGGCTAACCGACAGATAATCCCCCGTGAATCCCCTGCCCAGGGGTTTTATCCGTGTTTATCCAGTCCACTTGATCAAGCTAATTATCAACAGTGAGTCTACGGCGACCAATGCGACAAATTACCCATGAGTCATAGCAAGAGATGGCGACGGTTGGAAACCATCACGACTCGGGTTCAGAAGTCCGAAGGGTCAGCTACAGTTGATGTATGAACTTTCACGTACCAGCGAAGTGGTTTTCACGGGAATTCGCACTCAAAGTGCTTCAAATGATTATCCCAGTCTCTCCAGAATCCTTCCTGGGGAATCAAGAAACAGTTTACATGGCACTCTGTCCACTGTCAAAGGGCATATTCGAATCGCCGTTCTTGACAATACTCTTGCTGACCCAGTACATGTAGTTTATTGACTCAACTCGAGAATGGGAGTTTCGAACACCAAGAACGCAACCTGTGTCAGGCCAAGAACGTGTTCTTCTCAACCCTCCGCTGAGTGGGGAGTGAGAAGAACACGTTCTTGGCCTGACACGCATCACGTTCTCGGCGTTCGAAACTGTCGTTCACGAGATAAGTCAGCAGCTACATGAACTAGGTCAGCACGAGTGTTGTCAAGAACGGGGATTCGTATACGCCCAAAGAGAACTGCCCTCTCTATCACCTGATGACTCTGTCCGTCAGGAGTACGAACCAAGAAACTCAGAGCTGATTTTTCAGATGAACAACTTGCTTGCGACTTGACGTCGGTTTCTTTGTATTGAAACAATGGATTCATCTGGAGGAGGAAAATTCCTATCTGTTTCATAACGGAAGTTGACAGGCACCCGGTTTTATCCATATACCTGGGGCAAGTGTTGACATTAGCTGGAGAGACCACCAGCGATATGAGCAAGTCTTTGTCCATTTATGCCTCGTTAGAGAAAGTCGTTAATATCTTACAACTAATTAGTAGGATATTTTCATGCTTGGATTGGCAATGGTGATTGATTTGTGACATTTTAGCCCTAGCGATTTGATGGCGGTCAGCAATGAATTGTTTCTCGACAAACTCCTCGCAATTTGGAATTAGGAATGAGGTATGAGGGGTAACTTGTTATGAGGTTGGCTAGGATGACTTGAGATTTTTAAGTCATTTGGGAAGCTGTTTAAAGGGGCTATCTGCTGCAACACATAAAGGACTGTAATAACTGCATTGAACCCCTTGCAGCCATAATATGGCATAGCCTAACCCTAGGGGGATTTCCTTTATGGCCTAGTGGTTGGAACATTGGCCCCTCAACTAGAAGTTAAGCAACTAGATCGCAGTCAGTCCTTGGATGGGTGACTGGTGCGGGTATAATACCCCTGGCAGATCTTCCCAGTTGAACCTGAAAGTGTATCGGCACTGAGACACAGAGTGGCGCTAACTGACTCGAGGACGAGTCATCTCCGTCCGAAGGGGAGATGGTGCACTGAACCCTTGCAGCTACTATATGGCACGGCCTAACCTGCCGTTCCTTTATGGCCTAGTGGTTGGCGCGTTGGCCTCCGACCTACAAATCAAGCAACATAGAGCAGTCAGTATTTAAATGAGTGACCAGCTCGTACAAAACAATAATGTCACCTTAGAGGTTCCAGGTTCAACCCCAATTTCAAGTTTAGACTGGGTGACTCTCTTAGACAACTCAGTGTTTCTCATCACCATACCATGAGAGAGCTTTCTGTCACATGCATGTATTTGTCGCTTCAACACACAATCCGCTACTTTCGTACATGAAAGTGGCCAAACTGGGCAATCGTCCCATTCCAACGTACCGTCCACCCGATTCAATTCCTGACGACAACTTTTCAATCATCATAACTCAGCTGTAGTTTTATTTTTCGGCTCATTGCTTTTAATCTCGGTACGGCCCAATCAAGCCGCGTCTATTGACAACCGCGCAAATGGCTTGTCAGACGTAATCCTTTTAGATTATTCGTATTATTATAGATGCGTTGGTGTCTTTTTAGTGGGACACGAACCGAGCCAATGGCTGATATTCATAAAAGTTAAGCATGTGCTTTTACTTAGATTTTTAAGCATATACTAGGCCTGATAATCATAAAACCTGAGCTAATGCTTATACTTATCAGCTTCTGCTACTAGGTAAAGCATCTACTTTTTTAGCATTTAGTCAATGCTATACTGGAAAGCATTTGCTAAAGTTCATATTCATAAAGTGTCGTAAAAAGCATCTGCTCACAAGCATACACTTAGAATTTTCAAGGTTGCTCCAGACCAAGCTTAAAGTTGCAAGGAGCAGAACTCTTTGCCCTGGCAGCGTTTATTCAGCTTGTTGAAAGGNCCCAGTGCTGGTTTGGTGTCTTCCATACTTCCCAGTGTCGTTTTAGTGTCGTAAACATTGGGAGGCCGGTGTTCTTTTGGTGCAGGTCCAGTGTTCTCATTTCTGCCAGTGTCAATTCAGTGTCAATCCAGGGTCACTTTGGTGTACACTGGGATGTCAGTGTACACTGGCATTGGGTGAGGGTGTTCACAGGCTGCAGCTCAAAGATCGGGGAGCAGTAGGAAGAATGAGTTATTTGTTCAGAAAGTAAAGAAGCCTCCAAACCCCCAGAAAATCTTCCGCAGCGCTGATGTCAAATAACCGAGATGGCACAAACTTTGGACCCTCAATTACCCTTTTTACGACCTTTCATCTTCGTCATGCGAGAAGGCGGATTAGGATGAAAATCACGGAGGACAAAAATTGGCGTCCCTTTTAGACAAAGGGGTATAATCCTATCAGTATCTGTCGTGAAATTTGACGAGTGGATTAGGCCCCTGAAAAGTTATCCATGTTACTTCCACAAGAAGGGTCCTTTTTCCCTTCTGCTTTTGATGTTAGTGGAGAAGGGTCTTCCTCGAAGGGTCAAATTGCTTTCTCTTGAGACGCGAATCCAGAATGCTACGACAAAATCGGGGATATATTGGTAATCCGTCAGCTTCAGGAAAGCATTTCATCAGGATGGTTATTTTTTCTGTGGCGTGTAACAAAAAATATGTACCCTGCCCAAAAAATAGGTTCATTATCATTGCTGCACGGAGAAAACTTGCAGGTATTTGAACCCACCACCAAATCCGACAAACAGGCACCAGAGTCTCGCATGTGCCACTCAGACAGGACTGGTGATGTCATCGCAACAGCGAAACTCAGACACACAAGAATCTCAGACAGACAAATCGGTGACAGACCATCTGAAGTTGGCACCACTTGAGTCGCTAGAAGAATCTGAAGTGCCCCTCTGGCCACGTTTGATTTTTAACTCCACGTCATCCATGTTTTGTCCATTCTTAACAGATCATCGTGATGTCTGAAATGATCACAAGACTGTGATATAAGGATATCACAGAAATCACATCACTCATGGGACCCACTGGCACGTGATGTTACAGAAAAACCTAGACAACTTCACTGACAAGTCAAAGACGAATTGTAGGCCCTCAGACACCGACGACAACGGTCACTCTCGCCCTAAACGCAGCGGATTAACAAACTCCTCGAATAATGACCACTCGATTTGAGAAGAACAAGATCCAACTTGATCAGATTAGCGAAAATCAGAAGAAGACGTTTTCATCTCGTGGACTGGACGCTCGCAAAGTGGATTGACGGGGCATAAAGTGCTTTCTTGGCCATCTCAGATATCCACTCAGGTATTTGAGACTCATCCTGTTGTCGACTCTTGACAAAAGATTACAGACTGAGCACAAAAGCTCATTCGACTTCTGTCCAGGGTTAATGGGCTAGCTACAAGGTGGAGTCTTCCGGGAGTTGAAGATTACGGCACGGGATAACGTTGATGGGCGATACGTCCTGTTGTTGCTATGACCTTTGTTAGACTTATGTAACGAGACAAGATGACAATATGGTGTTGGCGTCAACCATGTGGCGATATTCGTGATAACGATCGGCTTCTCATCAGGAATGTGACTTTGACGCCAATTTCTGTTCCTTCAGACCTTTCCTGTTGTGAAGAGGACTCATTTGTCATATCGTGATTTGAAAATAATTCTATCAAAATCCATGACTAACTTGACACATTTTGATGAGTATGTAGAAGGAATCCAGAGCCCCCAGAAGAACCTCAGGCATCAGAGACCACGAGCTATTGAATCCGAGACCTCAGAGGTGAGAGGCGCTAGATGTGTCCACTACACCACAGTCACAACCCATGGTATCGGGATGGTGGTATTAGATTAGATTTTTCCATCAGGGCCGATGGCCCTAGTAAGTATGGAAGAGGCCATCTCAAGCTACTCCTGTTCCTCACTTGGATGGAGTCTTTTACTTGCCCTTGCAAAGGTACAAGGTACAAGGCACCATGGCTTAAAACTGACCGTTGCGACAGAGTAGGGATGTTTTTATTCCACATGGCTTGAGATTTGAACCCAAGACCTGCCACTTCCTGAGTGGACGTGATTACCACTATGCTATTGGGATGGTGGCTGGAATTTCGCCACAACTATAATCAAAAGTCATGACTAATGGCCACGAAACTGATTGACCGAATGGGACAAATGAAAGCTGACCCAAGTTCCGCTGCTAATGACAGACTTTATAAACGTTACGCAATCGCGTGAAAATCAAGATGGGCACATATGGGAGGCATCATGTTCCATTTGCAGAGACAATGGCTTTATTGGAAGATGGTGAGGTAATATCGGGTGAGACTTAATGCATTATTGATAATACTGTTGTCCTGGTGATGTCTGTGTGTCATTTCTAATGAACTAACACTCAGAGGTAGCCTGTCGTGCCACCTCTCAGAGGGGACCCACATAATATGGACATTCGTGGATTGACAACGTTACGTAATATAGACCTTTCCAACAAAGATGTTGGTCTAACAGTTCTCACCATTTGTTGTTAGAAAGTAAATACCATTCAATAGACCGTTCTCAAATTGACGTAAACGACAAAGATCTGCGCAATTCTGCCGAAATCTCAACCACAACTTTGATCTGATGCTGAATGATGCGACGCGGGCAACCCCCACGACAGTGACTTCGAAGACGTTGCGTCAGAGTCTACAATTGCTGAATGATGGATGGTGTCACGTCAGCCAGTTTCAGATCGAGGTTGTGGTTGCGATTCGGGCAGAAGTGCCCAGATCTGCTAATTCGAGAATTGTCTATAGCTGCTGGTCAGGCTAAGCTGGTTGGTCATGTGGGAGAAAGGTCTATAGGCCTTCACTGCAGAATCCAGTATAGGCTCAACCAGCTCAAAGTGACTTTTATAAGTATTGCACATTGAGCTCCGTTGGATCACATGCTGCCCTCCAATATGCGCAGTTTATCATGTCGGCAAATTTGTATTTTGTGACCAATCACGTCTTGGTTTTCTTATGACAAACCTCTGTAGAAACCAAGATGCGGTGGGGGGGGGGGCAAAATGATGGAGATAGCTCTGAACGTCGACAGTAGTACACTATCCCTTATTTATGCAGTGTCCTAAAATCCGCTGCGCATGGCAGGATCATCCTGTTAACCATAATCCCTTTCTGGAACCAGTACGTTTGATGTAATTGCCCGTGACGATGGTCCACTACGGTCATAATGGGATCCGATGATGCTGTGGTTAAGATCAAAGAGAGGCTTTGGCGATTCTGATCGTCGGATTGCTGCAACAATGATAGATGAATGGTAAAATGTCAGATTCTGACGTTTGACGGAATAACGTTACCCTACATGTAAACCTTTACTGAGCATACTTGGAAAAGGAGCCTTAGCCTAGTGGTTATCACGACCGCTTAGCAAGCGGCGTCCTGGTTCGAATCCCGTGCCATATGAGATTAATCATCCCTGGCTCTTCACGTCCGTCGCATGGGACAGTAAACTTGGTGCCCAGTACCTTGTGTCCTTCAAGGGCAAGTAAAAGACCCCATCCAAGTGAGCAACATAAGTAGCTACTGTATACCTTGAAAATGGCCTCCTCTGTACTCACCAGGCCAAAAATGCTATGGCTTCTGCCCTTAGGCCATTCTTTTTTTATTTGTTGTTTAGCGGATTTTTTTCCAGTAAACTCAAGACAGGAGACAGGAAAAAAATAAAAATAAAAGTCTAATCTTTCTGATGGATTTATATTTTTCATTTTAGCTAGCCTTTATCCAGTGAAACCAAGACAGGCGGAAATAAAAAAATACCGTGCTATTCGCACTTAAGACCCCTCGGCTGTGGGTGTAAATTGAATTATGTGTTCACTGAACGTTGCATGTGTGACGCTTTAATTTAACTGAACGTGCTAGAGCGGTAACGTCCTTTTCGCAAAGCGCCCCTGGTGGCCAAATGGAAAGTCCGATTCGGCCGTAAATCAATAGGTTCGTGGAGGACCCATACATATACCTTTAAACCCAAAATCAGGAAAATCCGACTAAATTTGAACGTGCTAGAGCGGTAACGTTGTTTTCACAAAGCGCCCCCTGGTGGCCAAATGGAAAGTCCGATTCGGCCGCAAATCAATAGGTTCGTGGAGGACCCATACATACACCTTTAAACCCAAAATCAGGAAAATCCGACTAAATTTGAACGTGCTAGAGCGGTAACGTCGTTTTCACAAAGCGCCCCCTGGTGGCCAAATGGAAAGTCCGATTCAGCCGAAAATCAATAGGTTCGTGGAGGACCCATACATATACCTTTAAACCCAAAATCAGGAAAATCCGATTAAATTTGAACGTGCTAGAGCGGTAACGT
>NMRB01001938.1:95591-117222 GCA_002633025.1 Notospermus geniculatus | reverse complement strand
AACCAAGCACGGTTCAATACAATTTTGCCAAGTGTACAGCCAGCTTGTCCCGGTATTAAACTCGCCCTGCAGTCCAAGGTAGGCTCGGTCCGGGTCAAGCACGGTTCAGTTGAAATTCCACCAGTCTAAACAGCTAAAGCTATCTAGCCTGCATTCTGGATGCAGTGCGCATGGGTCAACCATTTGACCTGGCCTTTACGTCATTGTCACGAAACCTCCATGGAACCGGTGTGTTTTTACAGGTGATTTAGGTGAGCTTGGCACGGACATGACGAATTAGGCTTCACTGATTTTTGTAGTGTAAACCGGCCTATCCCATTTGAATACAAAGCAGGTTCAGTCCGGGTCGAGCTTGGCATGCTTCAACCGGGCTAGTGTAAAATGGGGCTATAGCCTAAAATCTTTCTTTTCACTTCATTTTCCATCTCCAGATTCCATACCATATCGAGTGTCATTGGACACTGGATGGACAACGGGAACTTGATTGGTCCGATTTGGGATACTGGGATATAAGCAAACCCTTCATTGATAAGCGAGCGGATTATTCAACTGCGGTTTACAGTGTTTCCGACAGAGGGTACTAAGGGTACTATGCTAGTACCCTCAAAGGAACAGAAAAGGGCCATGTTCTTTAATTTCATGGGTTTTTTTCTGATTCTGAAGAAATTAGTCCCCTCAATAAATTTTCTGGCAGAAACCCTGGTTTATTATAGCAGAGATAGTGAAATGTTCTGATAGATCCATTGTATAATATTTTAAACTTACCTCAATAAACGTGTCGATATACACCATTAGGGCCTGCGTTCGACTGATGATAAACTGATTGACACATGCGATGGCATGAGACCTAGAAAGAGAGAAGAGATGATAGCTGGTGCCTGGTGTTTCAAACAATGCAAGATAATCGGATGATGCCAATGGTGGAAGGGTACCAGTCCACGTCTTGTAGACTTCCATTCACTACTAGAGAATACATGCAGTACCGGTGTTGTAAATTTGACCAGCCCACGGCATCTCTAAGAAATAGGCGTACAGCCTTCATTATGAACCACCTGTCGATTACATATTCGTACAGCCAATAGCACAATTATCAAACCAACAAAGAGACAAAACATGTCAGAGAGTTATCTGCAGACAGAAATGGCATACGGTTGCTTTGCCCTCCGGAGTGGTTGATACTGCCATGGCCGGCTCTTTGCAATGCAACAAGGGTCAAGAGGAAGACTTGCTACCTATGGACAAGCAAGTGTGGAAGTACTGTCATGGAATTGAGCCAGTACTGTGCTGATTTGAATATCTTAACCCAGAACACGTTTTCACAAACTGTGCGGCGAAATTTACACCAACACATGAGATGACTTATTCTTCTTTATCTCCGGCTAACCGCAGATGTACATGTCTATAATATCATAAGGACTTGAAGAATGGAGATGTGGTAAGCATGTCCATTCCTATGGCAACAGGATCAATACCAATCGAGAAAACAGGTATTTTAGTCCGGCCTCCGTGAATCTTAATCTATGTAACATTCGTGAGCGCCTTCCAGAAGATCGTTAACAGATCCATTTTGCCATATTCAACACCGACAATGAACGTCATGATGGAACGTGGAGAAAGTATTTCACGGTCATGGGTCACCAAATGACAGGCCGTACAGACAGCAATAGATATATGTACATGTAGTACCACGGAATTTTCAACTTGTTACCGGTACACAAACTGACTGTTTTTACCACTGATCTACCCTGTAATAGTAAAAGGCAGTACAAATATTTTTCAAATTCACTCTTGATTAATGGGAAATGGTCACTTGAAGTAATGGCTTATTATGTAGTACCAAAGTACACTGCAGCATCTATAAGTCGTAGCTGTTACTGTTTAGGCAAAACCTCCTAAAGCTTCTGGCATGTCTGGAATATGATACCATACGGCATTTCCAGTACCGTATGTACTATCTTTTTTTGTAGAAAAAGACTTGAAGAAATACCCACCTGATTTTAGGACTACTGTGTTTAAAGAACTGGAGAAATTTTGGAATGAGATGATTCAGGGGTCGGTTGAGGGCATCCGAGTCAAGAGCTTCGTACGAATCCTCGCAGATTTTCTGGAGGGCACCGAACGCACCCTGCAAGTATAGGAATAAAGAAATGTATAGGAAAGTAGTTTCACTATGTGTAAATATTCTCATCTGTAAGTATTTAAAAATGGAGAGGAAAGCCTGAAAGAAGAAACGTCGTACTGATAGACGGCACTGAACCAATGAAAGCTAAAGTGCATTTCAAGGTCTGCGAGCTCATCAAGAAAAAGACAGGATAAACGGCAAGCCTTGCTTTTAGTGTAGGCTCACAAAGTGTTTTTTGTCACAGATCCAGGGTCGAAGAAACGCAGCTCATCACATTCAATCAATGCAGCCCAGGCCGTAGTCTTGAAAGAAAATGTGCAAGAGGGTCAACATCTTGCTGAAGTACAACATGTACCCGGTATCAGGAACTGCATTAGGCCCCGATTACATAGAAGTATACGGTATATGAAAACGCCGGTTAACAAAGGCTTTACCATGTTCGCAAAGGATTGGCGACCGTGAAGCCATTGTTAACCGGCATTTTCGTATACCGCATACTTCTATGTAATCGGGGCCTTATAGACAGCGTGCACGTGACGTCATCGCGTCACATGATTAGTCTAAATTCGCCATATTGGACAGCAAATGACATCGTCGACCCACGTGGTGCACTTTGTCGTCGGTGCAAGTGGCGTATGTGTGACTTCAACCCATGACGTGATACGTGCTCCATCACTTTGTTGTGGACATCACCATGGTCAAAAGTAACGTCACAATGAGCCAATATTGCATGCTCTCTGTTGTGTTATTTTATTTAACCCTTTAGCACTCAAGCTTATGTAATTTTTTATCCATCTGTTCCTCAAGAGGGTTTGGAAAAATGAACGTTTTGAACAAGAAAAAAATGCACCAAACATCAGTAAACGGGCGAAACAATGTCAAGAGGTGCAGTTTGGCTCAGAAAATCAGCTGAGGTAGAAAAATATTTTAGTTCATTATTTTCCCCTCAGATGGCAGCACAAGTCTCTGGGCGTCCACGGGCATTTTGAGGAAATCTGAAGCGGGCGTCCACGGGCATTTTGAGTGCTAAAGGGTTAAGCATCCCTGGCTTTGAAACCACCAATTAACAAATACTGCATGTAAGCGTACATGTACATGTATGTGGGGAGGAGCAGTGGATCTGCATATGAAGAACAGGAATTCATGGGAAGAAATCCTCGTCGATAAAACGATTCAAATGTCATCCCCCAGCACTTCATCACCATCACCGCACGGCACGCTGATCAGCAACGGATATTGTCTCAATAAATAGCTTACACCTACGTCCATTAGCGCCGAGAAACATTTTGCCGTACTTAGTACATGTAAATGTCACATCATGATCAACTGGCATTAACAGGAAAAGGGCATGCCCAACAGGCTGGTCGTACAAATTGGATTCTTAAAGGCACCTCTCCATGTGACAGTCAGACAGTAAATGTGACCCGTTCTGGCAAAACCAATCGCTCGTAGTGTGGCAGGTTGAGACCAAATGTTTCTCTGTTTCAATACTGTCTGACTATTTAATGATCTGAAACAATCTATTTCTTCCATTCTCTCCTGGTGTCATCTTAGTTCGTTGAGGCTTTTTACCTGAGCGACAGGCGACTGCTTTTGTCAGAGAGGGTCACAAATGGTCAATGGGTTGTTGATTTTCTTAAGGCCAATTTACATGGTGCGATTTGGACGGACTCCAAGATGGACGCAGGATTCTGTTGGATCGCAAGTTCTGCATACACGGTCCGATTAATTCATCCGTCAGATACAGACAGATTCATTCTTCATCAAGAGCGCCAATGCAGCCACCTGATAGGCCGAGTTCATGCGTCCTTTGTCTGACATCGGAAGAAAATAGAACATCCAACGTTGCAAAGACCATAACATTTTGTCGTATGTGCAGTTTACACGAACCAATTTGGACATACGATCATTGGTGCCTTCTGTGTGGGAAATTGATAGGACTTGAATGTCCCTTTCAATAGGAGCAGTCAGCCGCGCATATTGCTAACAGATGGCAGCACAGACATAGCGGACCAAATGTACAGGAAATCTATTATGATCGCTGCTCGATCGATAATGACTGGGTCCGCTAGATGCATTGAATTGGGCCCTAGTGACACCTAGTGGCCAACTCGCTGACAGCTCCTATTCAATAGATTTTAACCACTAGTGACACCTACTGAGGCAGTGGGTTAGGGTCCTCGTAGATAAAATCTGCTTTGCACACCAAGAAGGGTAATGTGGAATACATGTGACATTTCCAGTGTCCCTTGATCACCTCACAGACATGACATCATTTGCCTTTCAGTGTCACGGCTGCATGGCTACAAGCATCGCAATGGACTGACCACAAAAAACATTGCCTACAAAAATACCAGCAGTCCTTAATATCACAACCCTGCAAAAGCAAAAATATCAGCTTTCTCAATGGTGAATTAACGAGCGACATCATTTTCACACAGATCAATCGCTGAATTGGCTGAAGAAGAAGGATTATACATAAACCCTGTTCAATGCCAGCGACATTAGAAATGCATTTTATCGCTTTTACAATCTGGCAGTGAAATCACACGGGGACAATGATTTACTTGTCACTTTTGACAGGATTTCCTGCTCATGAATATGCATTCCTTTTAAAGCATGTGATTTTAAGAAAGTTCGAAATCTCATCTAAGATTTGAATGACTGTATCAACACTACAGGCTTTGTAATGAGATTCCAACTGCGAGCATGCTCAACAGCAAACTAAAGACACACTACGGTACATCATGCAACTGCATACCCCACATCCAACCCCTGAGGAGCCTAAGCCTAGTGGTTTTCACGTCTGTCCGCTTTAAGCCTTGTTCACACTGGCGGCGCGGTACGAAGATATCGCCAAGCAGTGTCAGTTTTGCCATAGCGCGGCACGGTGTGCGGTGGTCATGATTAGCGGAAGTGACATGCCGGTATCCTCACGTGGCAGGCGAATCGACGTGGAAAAATACTGCAGGAGTGATCGGGGGCGGTGGAAATCGCTTGTTGCGTCCTACCGCTTGTACCGCATCGCTTCGCATCTCGAGTGTGAAGAACAGCTAGGCTTAACAGTGGAAACAATCAGGCGCGAAAAAATTCGCATCGCACCATGCCTGCAGTGTGAACAAGGCTATAGCAAGTGGCAGGTTCTGGTTTCAAATCCCAAGCCAGATGATCAGACAGTTAAGGCCTGTNCTATGATGCTGTTTTGAACAATGTTTGATGATGTTCAAAATTTTAGCTGCATTGTCACAAGACAGAAATCGACAAACAAGCTTGGATATCATCATACAAATGTATGATGATGTTTTGAACAAATGTATGATCGTGTAGACAGGCCTTTAGTCTGACTGTGGAGACAGCATACTTTGACTCTGACTGAAGACACAGTTTATCTTTCTTAGACATATTTGACTTCTTTCCAAACTATCATTGTTATCATAGAAAAAAACAGCTGGTATGGCTTGTAGGTTATTGATACAGGCAGTCTAGACTTCGATCCATGGCATGCATGGTAAAACGCGTTACTGAATCAACACTATACCATACATCAATACCAGCCAACCAACCCATAGAAACACCAAGTCCAACTTACCACCAAGATTATTGAAATCAATAAACTATTTGTTGTACCTAACGATGTGACTTTCTCATTCCACGCCAAGATAGTTGGTATTGGTGAATGATGGGGTTCAGTGCGCATGGCTGGGGATGGGGCATATTCTTCAAACACAGCTGAGATGGCAAAACAAACCATCGAGAATGTCGATTGACTGATATACTGGCCCAACACAGGCAAATGGATCCAACGGGTCCCCCCCCCCCCCCCCCCCCCGAAGCATCAGGGGTTGCAGCTGATAAAACAACGATGTGATACTGCAGAGAAATCCACAGAGCATTCCAATGGGAGATTTTACTGCCGTTAAATACTGGCCACCACGTGAGTTAGCGGTCCTAGAACGTCATGGCATTTGACGTCACAGGGAAGAAATGCAAAAGAAATGCAATAGGAGACTTTCCTGCTGTTAGAGGCCACCACCAGTGTTAGCGGTCCTAGAACGTCACAAAATTTGACGTCACAGAGAAGAAGTGCACGCCACAACGTCATCCATAATGACGTGCAGGCCATGGCTTACGTCTGTGACGTCAAATTTTGTGACGTTCTAGGACCGCTATAACAGGCGGCCTCTAACGGCAGGAACGTCTCCCATTGCATGCCGCAACTTCATCCATAATGATGTGGACGCCATGGCTTTACGTCTGTGACGTCAAATTTTGTGACAGGCGGCCCCTAACGGCAGTAGACCTCCCATTCTACAGCTTACACTTCGATTCAGAGATTTCTGACCCTATCCACCCCAAGGTTCATGTCAAGGAGACCTCCTTCCAAACCAATCAGACATGCGATCATCTTCAAATCAAGCTTACATATTTGTTTTCCTTTTGATAACAATCAAAAGAATCTACATGTACTGCAAGGCGATGAAAGTCATCATTTGTATTATTGCTAAGAATGTTTGAGCAAGAATCTGAATCAACATTGAGGAGACAGAGGTGCTCAACTTCTTACTTCCTAAGATGACATTCCAGTATGAATTGTCAACAGCATTAAGCCAGAAAAAGTAACAAATTGCCACTACTTATCGCTTAAACCCATGCACAGCAATTTTTTATTCCATCACGGAATGTGAATCACAGCTACAGCATTTCAAGGTAAGCCAGCCCGGGTAAATCTGTAACAGACCCAAGTTGCCAACTGTTGAAATGTTCGAGTGGAAATAGAATCTCGAGGAACAGATTTGTCTGCAGTGATATCAAGGTATATGCAACGATCACTTCTGATACTCATGTACCTTAATGCTGAGTGTTAACTAACATGGGTTCATCAATTCAACAGTATTTTACACCCCGGCGAATCAGTATCCTGGGCGCCGAGTCTTCGGCGTGGCAAGTGCAGATGCCGAGTCCCGGTATTCCTGAATCCCGTGCGAAAAGAGACGACAGCGATGAGAATGCGACCTCTCCTGCTTCATCAGCATGGTAAGATTACTTGATCACACTTGCATTCGGATCTCAATATGCGTAGCAAATTATGCCAGCATTGATTAAGAAATCGGTTGCTCTTGACAGCGTCACGAAGCGAAAAACTTTGAATGC
Source organism: Notospermus geniculatus (assembly GCA_002633025.1). NCBI lineage: Eukaryota > Metazoa > Nemertea > Pilidiophora > Heteronemertea > Lineidae > Notospermus > Notospermus geniculatus. The sequence continues at coordinate 109,949 of NMRB01001938.1, read as the reverse complement.
CTGGTGCGTGCCGTAGGCCTACTGACAGCCGTCTGGCTGGCCGTGGCGATCAGATGCTTATATTTACGATATTCTGCAAATACATTCAAAATAAGCAACTGATTACGGCAGGTTATTCACTTTAGATCCGAATGCACTGCAAAAATCTAACACTTACTGTGGCATTTGGGAGCTTGAACATCTTTTTCTGGCCCTTCCTCGGGCGAGGACGCCATTTTGCGCGGGATTCAGGACGACACGGACTCGGAATCAGCACTTGCCACGCCGAAGACTCGGCGCTCAGGATACTGATTCGCTGGGGTGAATAAGGGATACCTGAGTGATAATACACATTCAATCTTCGGAATTTCTTCAATCAGCAAATTGTGCAATATTCATGAAAAAATACCAAGTTCCACCAAGCAGATTTCATTTCAACCAGCAATAATTATATCATCATCGTATTCCAATAAAAGAAGCATCTTGATTCATTAACCAACCTCTAATTACTCTTAATTGGTAAAAATGTAACACCCAATCCATCTTAATTACCCTATTCATGCTATTCGTGAAATCAGTCTTTTTCATTTACAGATGATAATCTTTTTCCATGTGGTTTCAAACATTGTCAAAAGTGTGCGACGTCTTGCCATGAACTTTCACGCACCATTTTCAAAACAATGGTGATCATGATCCAATGACCAGAGGAATGCCTCAATTCACTTTTACTTCACCAGCAGAGCATTTTGTGTCATGTTTGCTGCGCTACCCTAATATGACGCAACATAATGCGTTTTAGTACACAACACTAGTCACTAGTGCATTACAAACACAACGCCATGGTAGTGTCATGACATCATGGACCAATATTCCGGTCTACCACAGTGAACGCAACCACATATGATGGACCAGTTTACTGGTCCATGGTAGCGAAATGGTTATGGTATCATTGGAAAGCGTTTTTGCTCCTAACAGCTGCCTACGGCTACGGTAATAATGGCAAGCGCATGATTATCGTCATACAGGACACTGCTTTCTCAAATCAATCCTTTATTTCAGGATTCGGGTTTTTCAAGGACACATGTAATGATCACTCACCGTAAAGCTCACTGGTCACATTGCTTTTCAATATCATGATATCGCACTCCTATCAAAAGCTGCAGGTGGGTAAGATGATATCACAATATATCACTGCAGAAAATATTACACCTATTCCGCTTGGCATACTTACAACATTTCATAAAGAATATTATTTATGGGTGGATTGAAATCTCACTTTTCATGAAGTGATGAAGTGAACATCTGCTTATGAAATAATTGGATAAGCATTAGCTGAACAAAAATATGCACACCAACATTTACAAATAAAATTGGTAGATGCCTACAAATTTGATTAATTTTTTTAACGCTTCATCTCTGCGAATTGGTCGCCTGGTTTTACTTGTATCCTCATGCAACGCAAAACGGCAACTCATACGAAAAATACCGCATCTGCAGACAGCCAAGCACAAAACTTGCAGCATAGAACCACAAAAATGAAATGGCCAGGGCCATTGTGCTCACCTCTGTGATAAGTCTCCATGGTTAAGTGTGAAACTGTGACTCTCATGGTCAATGTTGAGGATCAGTACAGATAAGATAAAGCTGAACACACCAAGAAGTATTTTATGATCTGATCAGTATTATCAGTCAATGACATAAACTCAGGTGATGGCACCCAGAAGGAGTACAATTTCTGAATACAATGAATACAAGTGGTATTTGTGAACAAACTGCTTTCCTGTCTAGGTCACAGTCTCATGTCAAAAATTCTATTTTTCAAGATGGCCACCAGGTGGCCACACGTGACGTTCGCTGGGACTGAAATTTTAGCAGGAATGTACAGGATACTTGCATAGATATTTAGACAACATTGAAACATCGTAACATTTACTACCGATGAGATATGGCCAAAGTCAATTTTTCAAGATGGCCGCCTGGCAGCCATGTTGAAGTCCAATCGAACCGAAATTTGGCATATAAGTAGACGGTACCAAGACACATATTTAGGCACGGTTAAAGCATCCTAGCTACCCCTATTTATGAGGTGTTGGCCGAAGTCCATTTTTCAAGATGGCTCCCTGGCGGCCATATTTGACGTTGAATCTCACTGAAATTTACCATATATTTATATGGTACCTAGATACATATTTTGACAACGTTAAAACATCCTACCTACTCCTATTTATAAAATGTGGGTCAAAGTCCATTTTTCAAGATGGCTTCCTGGCGGCCATATTTGAAGTCCGATCGGGTTGAAATTTGGTGCATTTGTGCAGGGTGCCTAGATATATCTTCACACCAAATCACAACACTCTATGTCAAATAGCCATGAAATGTGCCACCAAAGAGTGAATTTTGAACTTTGACCTCTGTGACCTTGAAAAGTAGGTCAAATCAAAAACCCGGGATTTATGTGATGTAGTCTCATCAGAAGAACCCACCATAAAAGTTTCGTGGTTCTTGCTCGCAGCGTTCAGGAGATATGGTCAAAAGAAGGTTTTCACAAAGCGCCCCCTACAGGCCAGAGCATACAAACAGCAGCGCTAAGTTTCGGTCCAGAGAAAGTTTTTACCATATGGTACTTGTACACCAAATTTCAAGTTTGTAGCCCAAGCGGTTTAGAAACGTGCCCCCCCTGTTAACGACGACGGACGACGGACGACGCCGGACGACGGACGACACACCATGGGAGAAGCTCACCTCACAGAGGTGAGCTAAAAACACATTACAGTAGGAAGCCCTCAAAAATCGAGACGATTATGAAAATCAAAAGGAAAAGGCTTCCATTATTTTCTGCAGTACTATCGGGAAATACCACCGCACCCACAGAAACTACAAAGCATCCATTACGGTCCAATATTCCGTAAGAGCTAAGCCCACTGCGATATTACATCACTGGAAGGTCTTAAAATCGACTATTGCCAGTCAATTTCGCTGTCAAATCATGGCATTTGCAATCTAATTGCAGCTACGTTCCCCATCGATTTCCTTCTGTAATAGCAATGTATCATTCAAAGAGCCAAGATGGTAATATAGACGAGGGTTTGTCTCAGTTTGCAAGCTCCAGACAATACCTCAGCAGAGGAGAAGGGATTAGTTCCTATTGTAAAGGGATGCTGGGATTGGCAAATAATCTGACCAAGCATAGAGAGAGGAATCCTGATCACTTTTGAATGATGATATATCCCAGGTTAACAATGCCAACATGAGATTTTCTATACAATTGGAAGAGGTGATCAGCTGATAGGAAAAGCGCATATTGATGTAGACATAATCACTGAAAGGCCCTGTCAAATCTCAGGATGAGATTTGGCTTGGTTTTCAAGAACAGCAAATAACAAAGTGCAAATGTCGTGGGATGTAGCACAATTTGCAAAGATTGATTCACAGCAAGCTTCAGGCTGGAAATTGCTTCAGACATACCAAATTCTGCAGGATTTTGTGTCAATTTTCTTTAATGAGCAAAATGGTCTTAAATCTCAAGGACTCCGTAAGTGACGGGTAACCCAAAGTCAGTGCCTAAGTTTGATTTGAACAATCAGCTCCAAATAGCAAGTCTACCGGTAGTTTACAGCGACTTGCCAGGCTGCATGATGAGATGGCAAGTCCTCCTGAACGAAGTGGAGCCCCAGGTCACGTCCCATCTCTATGGGTGTCGGAAAAGTCGATCAAAGAATGTAGGATAAATATAGAGCTGAAAATTCAATATATCAGGGGCCGACCCATCTCGAATAGAAAAGACGTAATCAAGGATCATTGAGAACTGTCTGACCATCCGTAATAAAATCAATGGCCGGGCGGAATTCACTCAAGGGACTTCTAAGATTGGATACTGAGGTGAAGATACAGTCAGACACTGACGGCGCTGAAACGGATGTAGCAGGTGAAGCAGGTCATTCCAGATTATTCACATCGCCAAGCTGAGCAGGGGCGGATGCAGGATTTTGGGAAAGAGGGGGCGCACTGTGCTAGAAACATTGAAATCTGCGGTGAATTTCAATGATTTGCTCCAAATTTCAGAATCACAGATTTGTTGGCCGAAAGGGGGGGGGCATGTGCCGGGTCCCCCGTGGATCCGCGCATGCTGAGCACAAACATGACACTGACGCCAGGGACGGCACATCTCAGTCCTAGAGTAAGACTACATGTCCTTGGGGGATTTCCCCCTCTCCTAGGCCTGTCTGCCCTTTGGCAACCTGTTCTCCAACTCAAGCCAGATCAGCTCACAATACAGCACATATGCAAATGTTTTCTCCACAACTCCAAAACCATGCCCCAGTAAGCTGACAATTTACAAGGAAGCCCACTTTTATTCAACCATACTCCATCATATTCATATAACATCATTTATTCATAATCCTGAAGATTTTCCCCATATTGCTGGATTAGCAACAGAGCAACGACAATCCTCAGTATATCATTCAGAACAGCACAGCTCCGAGTGGTGTGAGGGGAATGCGAAATGAGATGCAGGGACGTTATGTGGGCTATCCGTGGGCGACACGAAAGCTTAGTCTGTGGCTACACTCCGCTAAGAGCTTGTGCAGCACTTGGCTCACTGTGACGTCACTTTTGACAGCGGTCCACTATGCTGACGTCGATGACAAAGTGCGCCATCTGTACATATAGATCACGTCATGGTTGAAGTCAAACAAATTCAAATTGCGCCGACGACAAAGTGTGCCACGTGGGTCGATGACGTCAATTTGACGTGACGTCAAGATGATGGATTTTTCCGTGATGGCGTCAGCTTCACAAGCTCTATACAATCAAGCATAACCTACCCGAGGGCTGCAACCTTATCTGTCTAGAGAAATAGACCCTCATTTGCTTATTGACCACAACAACATCTCGACCGCCCCATACATAATATTGGCAATGTACAAGGACATTCTGTGATTTACACTTCCTCTGAGACCAACCCTTCCAGAAGTAATCACAGTTCGCCCTTTCATGGTCTAAGCCAATCAGGCCAGTTCTCTCCGACTCTTTGTTTTACTTGGAAGGTTGCCAATACATGTGATTTTCACTGACTTCTTCAAGATGTAATTCTTGGATGGCAAGAAAACTACCAGATCTCTGAACACGCAAAAGATTGAGAACATCAACATTTTATTTTTCAAAAAGAAAATCCTCTGTGATAGCTCAAAAGCCAAGATATGCTGGAAAATCTGAATTTGAATCACCGTGCTTATCTTGCCAATAGAAACTCATGTGCTACTGCACATGCATTTTTTTCATTTTCTCTTGGGAACAACAGGATAGGCTATATCACACATGTCACATTTTTCCAATGGATATTTGTGCCATTTCGTCATTAGCCACATTGGTGTCACACCGCCATCCTTCATTTTGCAACTTCCCAATTTTGCAGTCCCTAATACATGTAAATTCCTTTATACCAAAAAAACAGCATGTTTCATGCATAGTCTATGCATGAAATAAGCATGGTATTGAAGTACAGTGGAACCCCGGTAACACGACCACCCACGGGACAGACCCAAAGTGGTCGCGTTAGCGGGGTGGTCGCCTTACCGAAATCGGCCCGATGAGTGCCGATCCAGACCGAAGTAAACTGAGTGTCATATTTTCTTTTNGTACATGTATTATTACATGTTCATGAACTTACCTCACAGACATTGTAATCTTCTGAGTCGAGATGTTGGCACAAACGTGGAAGGAGATCGGGCCAATTGTGGAGTTCACCCTTGGATACTATCGTCGTGATCAGAATGCCAATCGTCGCCCTGATCAGTGGCGACTTGTCCCCTATACTTATCAGGCATTCTGACTTGATAAATTCTGTCACTTCACTTGGAAATTTCTCATAATGAGCTCGAACATTATTCTTTAGAATCAAACCGCTTAAGGATCGCGTTGGTTCATCTGAAACGACAAAATAATGGAGACCATCATTTGAGAACAAAGCTGAAGCAGTTGCCTAGCTCTGACCAGACAGACTCGCACCCACTTTGAGCAGCGGCCGAGGTGGAAGATAAAACGCCCCCTCAGCACCAATCTGCATGGGAGCCAAAGGGGCTGCGGTTTTCTCCTGCATTTGACCAAGAGTTGTCTAATAGTCTATTGAGCCAATACATGTACCGGTAGGTGTACAGATGGCTTATGGGGCTTCACTCGATATTTCAATACAAAAGGACTGATATTACTTTGCACATATGCAAAAGATGCTCCTAATCATGCTAATGGCCGCTCCACACGCGATCAAATTTTTCATGCAATTTTTGGGAAATTCAGATTCCGGGCCTATTGGGGCTTCAATGTATAAATCTGCATGAAGGCCTTTATTGAGCATACTATTCAGAAAATTGGATGAAAAATTTGATCGAGTGGAGCGGCCATAAGCAATCTTTTTTGCAATACTAGTTGCGCTTCCACTACAAAAAAGCCGTTATTTGTCCGCTCTTGTTCTGCTTCCATTACAGAATTGCCGGCTTTAATAAGTCCGGTTCTATTAAGTGCGGATCTATTTAGTTTGGATAGGTCATGCACAGTCGCAAGCGACCGTGGAGCCACCTGTAGCCGAGCATAATACTACAAATAGATCCGGTGTTATTGCCATTCCACTACAAAATTTATCCGCATCTAGATTCGGAGTATGATCGGCTATGCTATCCAAACTAAACAGATCCGCACTTAATAGAACCGGACTTATTAAACCCGGCAATTCTGTAATGGAAGCAGAATAAGAGCGGACAAATACCGGCTTTTTTTGTAGTGGAAGCGCAACTTATGCTGTCCGAACTAAACAGATCCGCACTTAATAGAACCGGACTTATTAAACCCGGCAATTCTGTAATGGAAGCAGAATAAGAGCGGACAAATACCAGCTTTTTTTGTAGTGGAAGCGCAACTATAATAACAAGTGTTATTGTGATGCAGTCTATAGGAAAACCTGTTGGATGCCGCGTTTGAGGAAAGTGATAATGGCCTTAGTGAACCCACACATTTCAATAGCTGAAATGTACTTCATAGGTCAACAGTAGCAGATCAATGCACAGGCAATCTGCGAGCCCTTGTTGATCATTAAGTGACATCCGACAGGTTTCCTGGACCGCCTCGCAAGTAGCATACTGTGTAGTGTGTATCACTGTCAATTCTAAAGCAGGCCTGTTTCCGCCTACCAGATGTTGGCCTTGCATATCACATTTTGCGACAAAAAATCAAACATTTTTCTCTCGCTTTTCATTCATGCTTATTATTATTATATGATTGCTGTATACAGAACACCACCGATTATCACATCGATTGATTTTACTTCGACATGCCTGGCACTATTGATTAGGTGATCAATTTCATGGTTGGTAATGTGTGAAGTGTGACACTGAAATACGCAAGGGACTTGTCAACTTAGTTCAAATGAAGGTCACCAACTATATAAATAGAACCGATAAAGTCAAGTTAATATTCTGACTATCGATTAGGAACTGGAAGACTAAGTTCAAATCCATGTTTATCCTGTAAGTGTAACTCCATATTCACATACATGTGCATACAAATAATCCAAGAGCAGAGCTGCGAGATCACGCCCAATATGAAAGTGAAAGTGACATTTTTGTCCATATGACCATATATGTACCATGGATGGATTAGAAAGAACTATGGCATTGTTTATCATTACATCACAGAGTGAAAGTGACATGTCCATACATGTACCATGGATCAGGTACATGTATGTGGAATGACAGCGTCTAGTGCTGGGCTTAAAATTATACCTCTAGTCACTCAGTACCACTGCCAGTGATAAAATCATGCTGTCTCGCATAGTCCATGCCAAGTCAGCGAGTCAGTGCCAGATGGTGTAGTGGCCCAGGTCTCTGCTCACAGTCACTGGGTCACCAGTTCAAGTACCACAATCCACTTACGGTGCTGGGTATGTTCTGAACCCTATCCAAGTCCAATTCCCAGAGCAGCCTTTTAAAAGACACTGGGTATAGGCCTCTTGGTTCCAGTCAAATATTTTACCTGACCCATTCGGTAAAAAGGTATCTGATCTGTACTGAGTAGAGATAGCAGGCAGGGGTGTGCAAGTGTAGTGTAATATTTGAACAGGTATTTTGGCCAGCATCTGTAATACTTTTTATGCATGTCAGCAGACTGCTGTTGCGATCAAATTAAAATTTATTGATTAATTATGATAAAAAGAATGCCCAATATTTCACATGAACATGTAATATCATCTACATTGCTGACATCTTTGATCTGCATCACAAAAAAGCTATCCTGCTGACTATCTCCTACGCTCGGCTTCAATGATGCATGATCACATCCTCCGCACATCAGGAGGCTCATAAAAGATTGCATATCGAATGACTTCTGTCAAGCCCAGGTGATTTCACTACGTTCAAAGACAAGGAGGGCAAGTCACAGCCCGCAGCAGCAACACTGTACCCTGGAATCCATACAGCAACAGGTTGCCATGGAGCTTCATTCCGGAGTGGGAGGCTGGGAGAAACTTGATGTCTATCATTTTGTGGCACACGAAACCACCAAAGCCACAGCGCTTATTAATAGTTTATCAACCAAATGGCTGTATATTTTTATTTCGCCAATGAATAATTGTGATACACACGAAAAAGGAGCTTGGAAAGTTTTAAGCGCTGGCTCTGATTTTTAAAACAGTCATCTGCAACGCAACAGGACAGCAGACTCAGTCAACGACACGGGAGAAAGATCTATCCAAAGACGCAATGCAAGGATTTTTCAAAATATTGAGTTCAGAGCTCTACCGTAATTTGGCTCATTACGGCTCCAGTGTTTCCGTCAGTGCAGGGGGGGGGGGACAGGGGGATGTCCCCCCCTTAAAAAGTCAAAATTTGTGTTTTTGGCCAAGAATTCTGTCAAATTTTCTCTTTATCCCCCCCCCCCCCAAATTCCTGGCAGAAACACTGGACTCTGACAATATTGGGCAATTTGTATAAAGTTTCAAAGACTACTGACACATACTAGTACTGAGGGCAGTAGTCTTTACTTAGCTATGACTAGAGATCACCAAGACTAGAGAATATGACTACAACAACGTCTTTATTTCGCAGCGCCACCTTACGTCTTTCTCAGCTACGAATAGAGATCATCACAACGACTAGAGAATATGACTACAACAACATTTTAGACTTTATTTTGTAAAGTCTTTATTTGCAGTTATAACCGCCCGTAGCATTTGTCATCTTGGAGACAGCCAACATTTATCTGCAATGCAAGGACACAAAAACTGTCTCACATCATGCCATAGTGTCCTTCTTGAACTACTGATACAGTGGGAGGAAACTTGAGTCTGCAGACTGAACCTCCGCCACACACACAATGTGGTGATATTGATGTCATGATGATACATTTTTTTGCAACAAAAAAGCAACGAAGTTTATTGTATTTTGTACTGAGCATCAAATTCTTTAAATTGTTTGTTTTTGTTCCAATATCGACATCCGTGTACATGTCAGGTGGGAGGAAACCTGAGCCTCAGAACTATCGTGCCGTACATTTGAAAAATCGTAGATCGTACATGTACCAGGGGCGGATGCACAATTTCAGAAAAAGAGAGGTGCTCTGGGCTAGAAACATTGCAATCTGCGGTGAATTTCAAAGATTTCCTCCAAATTTCAGAATTTCACAGTCGATTTTACAGATTTATTCGCCGAAAGGGGAGGTGTGCTGCGAGCACCCGGGGCGCCCCCTCTGGATCCAGACCTGTGTACACATTCAGTCATCACTCTCTTCAATCAAGCTGTACTTTCCGTCAAGTTCACAACTTCTTCTGCACACACAACCACTTCTCGCTGGCTCACATTTTATGAATAGAACACATCAAGAATACTTTCTATACTAAATTGACTGGAAATAATTAGTAATCTTCATGATGCCAAGAGATAGCAATTTGCCTGACAGGCATTCGAAAATCTATAACCAGCGATTCTCATGCATAGCTATAGTGGTACACTCTGAATCAATAACAGAATTTGAATGATCTAACATGTCTAATGTCCGCCATGATGCAACATCTGCGGTCCCGAGGGTCTTTGGTATTATATTACCGTACGTTATAATCTCAGCGAATGGGAATTTTTGCCAAGTGTTACTGCTCATCATGAGGAAAGATGATGTTTCTTTCACACACTATTGTTCTCATATTTTTGTAGCCTTTGCAGGAGGGGAGGCAATGTTCTAGCCAGACCAATTTCACAGGGCGGAACCACCCTGTTCAAAATTCAGAGGTCATTTAACCACCCTGTTCAAATTTTTACCACCCTCTTTAAAAATGTAACTTGCAATGTATTTTCTATTACACCACCCTGTTTGAATTTCACTCACCCTGTTTATTCAGGGCATAAAAAATCATAAGGAAAATGCAGTCATACCACCCTGTTTGGAAAAATTTCTGGCTGGAACAATGGGAGGTGAAGAGGGCCCTCAGTCAACATATCTTGAAGCCCAGTGGTAGTAAAACCTATCCTGTAAGTGTATTATAAGCCGTTGGGAATCACTGCACGAAAACGGTCTTTCCTGGTTCAACGGCCCAAAATATTTACACAGTCGATTTGACAGCAGTGATGTAATGACCCACTTCTCATGTCTGTCAGTTCCAGAGAAGTGTTCAGAAATATGAGAATGGGAGCTGACATCACACATGGCTGACCATATCAAGGAATGTACTTGTATTGTAGACCCTCGAGTAGCATGTCCAGTGCATTCAGAAACAGCTCAGCCCATGAGATCGGTCTGAAAATGCTCTTGGCTGCTGAGTATTTTCAAGCCACGTACATGATAACTGGTTACCTTCAACATCACCATCGTTCAGAGCAGGTAAAATCTTTTTTATCGATTTTATGACTGTTTTGCTCCATATCTGGGCATCACATCAAATAAGACTCAATAAGAGAGACCTGGAACAAATTGAATCTGATTTTAAACCAATCTTTAAGCTCCAAAACATTACCATTTTAATATCTCACCCAAATACTCCTCTATATCTGCAGGACTGCAATGGGCTGCAGAAGTCCACACACTCAGCAAATATTTTTTTGTTGTATTGAATGAAAAGCCAATTTTAGTTGAAAGATTCACATTTCTTTGCAAAACAAACCAACAATTCTACCATGGATACCATCAGGACCACCATTGATCGCAAAATCTGCTCAAGCTAACAAGATGAAAATACAGTTGCCATGGTAATGAAATATTTGCAATCACCTATGGTTACGGGTATGATGGAGGATGGAGGAGTAGCCACATATGATAAAGAGAAAAAGTCTTCACTTGTTTTCATCCCTTCCCTCATTGTTTCTCGCAGACAAGATCATATGATTTTTATTATTTTTTTCCATAATACACTGAAAAATGCTTGGAAGCAGTATGTCTTCCTTTTCTGGACCACTGACTGAACAACAACGAGCACTGTTCTGATGGCTGCATAGATAGCCATCAGCCATGTCAGCCAGAGTTTCACTTTTGGGCTGGTGAACAATAGTGAAGTACACATTTGTGACCCTCCACACAAAACCAGTCGCATGTCGCTCAGAAGGTGAGCCGCAACGAACTAAGATGACACCAGAAGAGAATGGAAGAAATAGATAGTTTCAGATTTCATAAATAGAGAGACAATATTGAAACTGACAAACATTTGGTCTCAACCTGCCATGCTAAGAGCGACAAGCGTCTGGTTTTGCCAGAGTGGCTCAAAAATGATTTCGATACACTTAGGGCCGTATGCACCAAACGAAGATTATCGTGAACTCAGGTTGAGCCACAACATTTCAATTGTTCAGGTTCGCCAGGGCATGATGTGACAATGGAAAAGTTGTGGCTCAACCTGAGTTCAAGATGATCTTCGTTTGGTGCATACGGCAAAATGTATTCATAGAAATTTACATGGAGTACTTCCAGGCGGCAATTTCATTTCACCATTATGATTTTTGCATCCCCTCCAGTCATCGACTTGTAGCAAAAATGTAACACCTGCTAATAGTCCCACGTAATGAAACATCAAACATATTCAAAATCAATTTATCTGTTGCAGAAACTGATAGATAACACACGCAACGTTGAATTTACAAGCTTTCATCAAAATTATGACTGAACGCACACAACGACAGCCACAACCCCAGAGCAACATAACAGGATATTTGATTGAGATTTCTCACCATCAACAGCATAATTAGGCACTGATGGAGAGTGGACAGATGGAGATGCAACAAATACCCAATCAAGCAATATTCTGGCCCCATGGAGCATTACCGAGTCTGAACAAGAGATGACTATAGTGTTGATGGAAGACGCACAAGGGAGTCGTAACGGGGTACCACATTAGAGTAGAGTTCTCATAGCATATTCCTTCAATTCGAAATCATCCAATGACGAGATGGTACATGTACGTAGGTACTATTTGTGGGAAAACAGTCATTTCATAATAAGAGTAGCTGGAGAGGAAAATTTGATTATTTCATACAAGCTACATGTAGAAGACAAGAAACCTGGATGGTTACTCCAGTGGCTGTGTAACCTTTTGTAAAATGGTCAACCATGTCAACTCTGAAGGGTTTGGGTCTTGGTGTTTGGGGGCTATACTCTGTGCTACAAAACCACAGCGAACACAAAAATCAGCATACCCGGTACACACTCTTCACAGTTCAGAAACAGTAAGTAAAGCTTTTTCATGTGCACAGATGCATTTACCAAAACGCAGGGTGGCATGGCCACCCTTAGCTCCCTCTGACATCTGAATTTCTGATTAGGCCACTTAAAATTAATAAATTGTTTTACATGACTCCAACTTCTGAAATGTTGGTGAGTAGGGCATTTTATATTTTATATTTTTCCTCGACAAGAAGGACAGCAGAGATCACCAATACTGGAAAATCACTTTTAATTTCTCAATATCTCAACATTTTGTGCAGCCCTTCTATACTTTGACTTTGAGGGTCACTTCTGATTGCCTCTGTCATTTTTCCACTTTGTGGGCAGCAAATCACCCCCATGGGCACTTGCTGCCATCATGACTGAGCTTGCACTGACGATCTCTAATGGTTTTTGGGATGAAAAAATGGACTTTTTGAAAAATATTTAAAAAATCCAGGCGGCACCAAAAAATTGAGGCGGGCGGCCATGTAAAACAATTTATTAATTTTAAGTGGCCTTAAACACACAAGACAATCAACTGTGGTGACCGCTAATAAATATGAGCAAGGAAATTTCATGGGTGTTCGTTGCAATCAAACATGAAATACTAATTAGTAGGCCTACAAACAAAGTCCAACACATCCAATGCCTTTATACCACCCTCTCCTGACCATTTATATGCCTACCGGTAATTGAATGATAGTAAAACAGCAGGCATTGGCAGGTACAATGTACCATGTAGGTTTGTGGGTTACCATCAATTCATTACCTCATCCATTGGCATCTGTGGCTCATTCAGGCAGGAAGTAGATGAGCAAATGATTAGAAAGAAGCCATATCTCAGGGGAAATAATTGCTGCCACGGATGCATATCCAATAATCATGTTGTAGGATGATCTACCTACAGCCATCTTTACTTCAACTTTCTGTCATCATCACTCGTGGTCATGGGTAATTCCTGTCTTTCCACGGCAAAAATTTGGGGAAAAGTGCAAACTTACCTTCTGTTTCCAATTTTGTCAGCACAAATATCAGGTAATTGTTGAAATCTGGAAATTTGTTGAGTTCCTCTAGTTTCTGAGAAAGATTTAAGGAACATGATTCCAGAAGATTTGACAATATAGGCTTAATATCAAGTATGGAAAGGAAAATCATAGGTACAAAATTTAATCCACAAAGGATAGGTTTGGTGTTTTTAATATTCTGGCTTTCCATTCCATGCTGATGACACAGACAGATGCGAGATGGCGTAGCACTGACTGGCCTAGAACAGGGCTCGAAAATAGTCTGGAGGTGTGGAGCATTACAATGTTATGTAGCTCCTACAAAATGGCCTTCTGCTCCAGAACTGCAATGTCTGGAGCTAACTAGTGCCGGACATAAAGGGACATAGGCCTACACAATGTAGGCCTAATAAATTAACATGCTTCAGAAAAATTGCAGAATGATCCAGTGTGAAACCCCCCGAGCCCTGGAGCTGTTGTTAGCTCCAGACCAGGGTGAAAAATCTTTTTTTCGAGCCCTTAATTTTATTCCCCGATTATGAGTAGAAAACGGCACTTTAAATGACGAACCTTCGAAAAGTTCCCGTACGAGGTAGATTGCCATGTTTTAACCTCGCCTGCTGGTACTGTGGTGCGCAATAACGCACCTGGCGGCACCCTTCGAAGTCTGGAAGATCATGGGAGCCAGGTTGAATGGGGTCTA
>NMRB01001938.1:78807-88921 GCA_002633025.1 Notospermus geniculatus | reverse complement strand
CAATCGTCTTCGACTCGGAAGCTTTCGGCAACCTTCGGGCAGCCATTATAAGCACCTCGTCCGTATATAGCGGATTAAGTTCGACCACCATATGGTCGGTGAACAGGTGAAGTGATGCGGTTTTGTAGCTTTGCGCAGACTAGAAATAGTTCCCTTATAATTTTTTATTTAAGTGATGTTTGTTTGCACAAAATGAGTTATTTCGCAATGAATATAAATATAAAAACGTTTGAGTGGTTAATTGTGCATTTTGCAACGATTTTTATCGAAAAATTCGTATGCATTTAGGTGACTGTTTCTCCCTCCCCACCTCGATCACGAAACAACAATGGCCGCCATAGCTTCACCACTTGAGAAGTTCAACGTGCTGTTATAGCGTGACTAACCCTTTGTCAGGTAAGGTAACATGCTTCAACTCTTTTTTCTATGTGTAGCAACATTCACAATGCCTAACTGGTGACTTAGATCATTCAAATAGATAGTTTGAACAGTCTTGTCGAACCGATCTTCATCAAAGTAGTTCACGGAGCAATATGGCGCTGTCCGATATACGTCAGAGTTACGATGTTGGCACGAATCGTTCTCTGACGTTCAGATTGAACCCCGCCGTCAGCTCCTCAAGTCAAAAGGGCAGTTTTCTCATGAGGGGACGATACTTCTTGAAATATTGGAATGGAAGCTGACCGCGGGAACCATCGCGTGCAAGGTCGCTCGCCGACCACACTTGGGACCATTTCAGTTAAAGCTTCTGTTTTGATACGGAGATGCCAGGAAATCGCATCTACGGCCCTCTAGATTTCAAAATCTTATGGGGGAGGCCCCCAGACCCCCCTCGGCGCAGGAATCTTCAGCACCCGCCTGCAACGACCGCCCTCGGTGGCCCTGACCCCCCTCTGCCAAAAATCCTGGATCCGTGCCTGAGGCCTCCTGGAAGACAGCCCAACAAAAAGGTTTGTAGGGGCTATGAGCTTGTGAGCTGCAGGCTGCAGTGCAAGAACAATGTGAAGAGACTCCGAGAACAAAATATAGAAGAACTTCAGAACTACAGCTGTACAAGTATTCAAGGTCATTCTTAGGTATACCAACTTATGTCTTTTCTATTTACAATGAAAATCAGCAACATACAACTCTTCAAACACAAAACAAGTCAGTAAGGCCTAAGCAGGTTTTAAAGCAGTTTTTGCTAATCTATCTGCATCATGGTTTTATGCTACACCCTCATTCAACTATAAACCACCTTTGATGATGGACTTGCAGATCTGCTGCCACTGGGAGCAGTAATGTACCTCTTTTCGTCCTGCCACTGGGAACAGTTGTACCTCGATCTTTTCGTTGTTTCGTCCCTGTTGCACTGTTTCAAGGACGCATCGATTTACTCTTGGTACAATCATAAAGGAATCAACCATAAAGGTTCAACTTACAAATTTAGCATTTTATAAATGTGGACAATATCCCTTTAAACCTCAACAGATTTGCATTCTGACTTTTCCATAGGATAGGCAATACCCTTCTGCACATTCACTGTACCTCTTCACCACAAAAAAAGTTGAAGCTCGTGCCTATTACGTAAAGCCGATATTCAGGCAGTGAGAGAGACATCTGGTGGCAACACATAAGTGTATCCCTCTGTAAGTTCATCGTTCGCAGTTAATGGTTGATTCCTTTATGGTACAATCAATCACCATGATCACAGCGCAGCCATATCGGGGATGAACAATCAAGCGGTTCCTCATTCTTCCAAACTGAATGAATTTTTCATTTTGATCCCGATCTCGTTGCATGAAAGAGTAGAATCTTTACGTCGTAACAAAATTTAGCAGAAATTGTTCCTGAGCTCATGCACTCCATTGTACATTTCAGAGGTGTTCAGTCCTCAAACTCTGAGGCTGAATGCCTGCTTTCAATCTGAAGATCAGCTTTCGATTCCTGGTGTGGTAATCTGAAATGTGCACATCACATGCATGAGGACACCCGTAAATTTACTTCATAACAGTTCAAAACAACATGCGTTTGGAAGTCCCTCTAATAACTATGATAAAATTTCTTCACAAGCATTTTTGATTCCTTCTGCAACTTTTTCGACCTCTTCATCAGAGAGATCACAGTTGACAGCTAGACGGATACTGGGCGGAGGCAAATACATCTCGTCATTCTCAAGATATCTCGCAACTGTAAGAATCACACCGCTATCCTGCACCTGAAACGAGACCATTCAGGCAATCAGAAGATCAAGAATAGCTACATGATTATCAAAAGACTACTGACCAATCAGATTTAGGAATGCAAGATTTCAAGAAATGGAATATTTTCCCCTGGAACCTAAGACCAATTTCATTGTTTAAAGGAGCACGGTATTGCCACTTTTTCTCGACAGCTGGCGCCACCGCGCCACTCTTCAACCCGCGGGTCTAACTACGTCTCGGCGAATGACCCGATTTACTGCGTACATTTTGTAATGCATTTTTGTAGTTTGTCTTACTGCCGCTAGGTGGCTCCCTCTACGTCGGCAGTCAAATAACGCATTTGAGATCCAATACCGTGCTCCTTTAACAAGGGATTAGGAAATAATGGCTATAGAGACCATGACCAATCGAATATAGCAATACAATAGCAGACTATTATGTCCTGGACTGCATCTCTACCTTCTCAACTATTTCCTGCAGTTTTGCAAGGCTGTCCTTCCTCTCAATGCAAGGTTTTGCAAGACGAAGATGAAGTATTGGGGAGATTGAATCACTGACGATTTCCAAACCATTCACACTGAAAAGAATGAATTAACCAGTGCAGTGATAATAAATCCAACTGATTTGACTGGTGTTACTGCAGTGAGTTTTTTAAAGGCCCAACGTCAAAAGGCCACAACAGCATTGTTATTTTCGTTAATATCTTTATATTTCGAAAACTAGAAGTCATATCAAAATTCGGGCTTCGTAAGGACACTTCCCAGGTCTGTCAGCATGTGCATACCAAGTTTGGGGGCGATCCATTCATCAGTCTTGGAGAAAACCACAAACAAACACACAAACTCTTCTAAAACTTAAGTATGATACCTACTTGTCAAGTTCATTATAAAGTCTTTGTGATTTCTCCTGCAGATTCTCCAGCATGCTCGGGTTGTTCTCCATTTTGTGTAAGGCTTCCTTGGCTGCTACAGCCAACATCGGAGGGAGTGAAGCCGAAAAACAATAACCAAGCCCCGACAACCTCTAAAAGAAACATTTGATTTTGTCAGAATGGTACACGGTGAAACAAAATATGCACACATTTTTTCTGCAGAGGTACAATTATGATTCAACAATCCAAAATGGATTCATAAACAAAGATCTAAATACAACCCGGCACAACAAAATGAGTTGGAATGCACACAGAAGACCGAAGATGACACCAGACAACAATTACAGAAATCGACAAAGTCAAATATCACAATGGGCAGACAATCCTGAAATCAACAAACCATTGGTGTCACCTTGGACATGTTGGGTCTTCTTCTGTGCGCATTCTGACTCATTTTGTTGTGCCGAGTCACAAATATCTGACGACACTCCTAGGGGTGGGTTTACCTTGACAACTTCTCATCTGTTTGACTGATATTGATCAAATAAAGACGATTATTTATGCAAGAAGATCCTGCATCAGGAAGCGGGGAAACTTAGATTCTTAGTTTGCCCTGGACACTTTTTGGGACACCTGCGTAACTGGAAGAGGGAACGAAGTTACCATCGCTCCAAAATTGGACATTTCCCACCGAGGGTAATCCAAGAAGACTCATCTCACCTGGTGATCTACAACAAACTTGCTTCCAATGGAAAATCCCCCGATTGATCCAAGCGAGTATTCAAGACTTGCCGTGATTAGGTCAACGTCGCTTACCTGCAAAACAAAACACACAGTTGGTTTTGTAAACAACCACATGATGCCTAACGCGAGTGTTCAGATAGACAGTCATTGTTCAATACAGAAGAGACATAGCACAGCCACGTGCCGGGTGGTACTGCCCAGTACTGCCTGTCATTGGCAGAATCCCGAAGCCTGTACGTGGTGCATGGTAAAACATTCAGAATTCATTGCACACCACACAGGACTGTGAGCTAGTCAGTCATTGCCTGAAGAGATCACCAATACTGTAAGGTCAGACTTTCGTAACTTACATCAACTCCAAAGTGTTCCGTTACTCCTTTGCCCGTAGCTCCAAGAACCCCAAATGACAGACTCTCATCCATAAATATCCGAATTTTATACTTGTACTTCAGTTGAACGAGCTTCTTTAGAGGGCAGATATCACCATAGTTCATGTATAAACCCTCCACAACCAGGAATCTCCTCGTGGCACCAGCTTTCTTTGGATTCTGAAATTATGAAATGGTGCATTCAGCTCACACTGTTCGTTTCATCACCAGGTAGGGCCTACACCTGCGGACAACATAAATAAGGTATGATGTCCAATGTTTACTACATGCATTTCGATGATTTTAGGACATGCAAATGAAAGTGACACGATAGGCAATGTGACTTGGGACTTTATTCATGGAGCATTTGTAACCTAACGGAGTGTGTAAACTATTGTGCACTCTCAGCTTGACACAGTCTACAGGATTTGCGTGTTTGTTGAGTTGCAACAGTTTATGAATAAGAGGCCTGCACTCTCAATAATCCAACTTAATTTGATTATATTTCGTCAAAGCATGCATGATGCTACCTCAGATGCAATTCTCAACATATAATTGTTTTTTTCGGACAGAAAAATATGTAGGAAAAGATAAGACTGAAATTCACTTGAAATGTTCACAACAGTGAGATGAAGTCACTGCATTGAATCCTTTGCAGTTACAATATGGCACGGCTTAACCCGCCGGCCATAGAGGATTTCCTTTATGGCCTAGTGGTTGGCACACTGGCCTTTGAGCTGGAAGTTAACCAATGGAGAGCGCGGTCAGTAAGTGGATGGGTGACCAGTGCACGCATGATATAGTCACAGCAGCAGTTCACGTCACATGAGTGCTCGCCCTCGTTTTTCCATAATTCACAACTCAAACCTTAATATCCTCCTTCTCCTGTTCCTTAAGTAATCTCTCTAAATCATCCTAGACCCCACACAGGTGGACAGTAGCCTGTCGTGGACTCCATACCTCCGGCAAAAATCCAACAGGGTTACGACGCCGGTAATGATATATATAATGGAGAGCGCGGTCAGTAAGTGGATGGGTGACCAGTGCACGTATACTATAGTCACAGCAGCAGTTCATGTCGCATGAGTGCTCGCCCTCGTTTTTCCATAATTCACAACTCAAACCTTAATATCCTCCTTCTCCTGTTCCTTAAGTAATCTCTCTAAATCATCCATGTCATTATGTTTGAAGAAGCGCAGTTTACTTCTGGAAGCCTGCAGGCCTTTCTGGATGGCAAAGGATACACCCTCATCACTGGAAAAAATGGGAAAGAAAGAATCAAGGATCATCAAAGAGATACAGGGCCGTATTCTAGAACGTTCCTTAACATTAAGGTCCACCTTAAATCTATTGTTCTCGATGGTTTTACAATAGACTTAAGGTCGACCTTAACGTTAAGGAACGTTCTAGAATACGGGCCACACACTTTTCATAAAGAAACGCATGAAGAAAATTGTACCGGTAATGCCATCAGGTTTGGCCAATCAGGAAAGTCCCGCATAGCAACTGCCACTGAAGTTGAACTGTGGTGAACTCTGAATTTTTCCACCCAATGACAATGCAGTCGACAACGTATCGACAAGATAACACAAATGTGTACACCACATGTGACATAAGTCCGAAGGGTCACACTTTGTGACATGTGGTGTACACATATGCGAACTCACTTTAACTCACCAAAATATCACATCAGTTCGCTTGGAATATGCTGGAATGGCACTTGCAATGGTTGCAAAGCCATATGAATACAGCGCTGCTTCCTCACACTGCATGAATCTGGCAAGCTCCTCTTCTAACTCTAGGTGCACATCTGAAAAGTCACAGCAACTTGAAATATTCTCTATTCACGCACATAATCTTAACGAGTTAAATATTTTGAACCTTGCAAATCTGGATTTTGAAGAAAATTAAAAGTACATGCGGATGCCAGTGCTGTCAGGGTTTTTCTGTGGTCAGACATGTCAGACCGATATTTTCATGAAACTAATCCCAGTGAAATTGAAAATCAATGAATTTGCCATTTTTCAGCGGTTTAATGACTATTGTGAACTGAAGAAAAGAAGTTTCGCCATGACCTACCGACAGTTCCATAAAATCCTCGGGGCCCACAGGAACCCACTCCGTACTTCCCTATACAACGGACAGCTGCATTCTGAAAGAGAATTTTTAAGTTACCATATTTTTGCGACTATAGGGCGCACCTGACTATAAGGCGCCCTAATTTCACCCTAAACCCTTGACGAAATCCATACATAAGACGCACTGCCCTATAAGACGCACCTCCCTATAAGACGCAGTCATCAGGTGAACCACAGCAATGTTATGCATCAAACTGACCTGGTTGTATGATTTACTAGCTTGTTGTGACAAGCTAATTAGCTTGTTGTGACACTTCTGATCAAATTTTCGGACTCTATCTGCAGATAAGGCGCACCACCCTATAAGGCGCACCCCCAATTTTAGACCCTTCTTCATGAAAAAAAGCCGTGCCTTATAGTCCGAAAAATACGGTACCATAATAATGTTGTGATGCATTTAGTACCTTTAATTTCTACAGCTCAGCATGACTGGGATTTTCCTTTTTTCACTTGTTTTAACTGCATAGGACAACCTCTACGACTTAGAAATGTGTTCCAGGGAATTTAGGGGCACATTTGAGCAATATGAGGTAAAAATGCTTTAGATTGTCATCAACAGTCAGAAATGCTTGTTGCCTCCTTCGGTGCCAAAAATTCAGCAAATTTGGGAAACAACTTTACCATCGTTTCGAAGAGGGAACCTAAAGGCCTGTCATCAATGTCTGAACACGAGTCAAAAATGAACTAGACATACAGTGTTTGCGAGCAATCACTAATTATACCCCCGCTGTGGCGCCGTAACGGTCCTCGTGGCTAAGGTGAAAACTTGTTATTGAGGGCATGTGATAATGAAATGGGCAGATTTTTTTGGAAAAGGTCATTTAAGGGCGAATGAGTGCAGGGATAGTAACACAAAGTTTCCTTGCAAAAATATAGGGCTCCAATTTCGCCAATGGGTAAAATAAAATTCTGTTGGCTCCTTTTATACAGCCACTGCCAGGCTACTATACAGCCACTGCCAGGCTACTATTAGCTCACCACAGGTGAGCTAATGAAAGCAATCCCTACAGTCGTTTTGCCTTAAATGAGCGGAAACCGAAATCAAGACGACAGCCATGGCGGCCATATTGGATGTCGTACGAGTCCGATTTTCGAAAGCAACCTTCCTATGGTCAATAGGAATCTACCATGTTAAAACGAAAGCAATCCCTGCAGTCGTTCTCCCTTAAATGAGCGGAAACCGAAATCATAATGACAAGGGAATTTCTAATGTTCATTTACAAACCTGGTAACATTGTTATTCAGAAATGCCTGCAATCCAGGGTCATCTTCAGGTGTATCTGGTGCGAGTGGTTCTGGTGTCCATTCTTGGATAAGCTCCTCTTTTTCCTGCCAAACATAACAAACATGTCAATTTCACTGAATAAGAAAAACCTGAAGTGCAGAACATCCAAGGTGAAAGGTACATGCATCACTGTGACAGCCCAAGGTGGGAATATAAAATCTCACCTGCTCTGAAAGTTCTGTTCGATGTGGTTTGTAGCTCTTGCTGAAGAGAAGTCGTACTATCCAGATAATAAGCAGGACTTCAAAAATTAAATGATAGCTAGGAGCCTGAAAAAAGATGACTGATGTTACAAAAACATGATATGTACAGGTACCATGTAAAACTGCAAAAAAGATGACCGACATGATAACACTACCCCAGGAGAACTTTGGACTCTCTCATTCATGTCATTTGACTTTGAGGAAGAGACATTTAGTAGATAGCAATCGACATTGTGAAAAGCATTTGTTGACTATAATTTATAGTCAACAAATGCTGCTTTTTTATAATAAAACAAACTGATATTTTGACTCTGGCCTTTAAGTTAAATGGACAGGCCATGAACTTGAGGACGGGGCATCTATCTACACAGAGAGTATGGGAATATGAAATAGAAATCGGGTTTCTAAGGTGAAAGACATTGCTTCCTACCAGAATCGAACCCACAGACCCTCGCATAAGGCATCAATCGCCAGCATTGAGAGTATGGGAGCTACTAAATACGAGAGCCAGTTTAGTGCCTGAGGGTAGTTTATGCAGATGACTGTTGTCATAGACCTTATCCATGACACACTTTGTGCCTCAGGGTAGTTTATACATGTGACTTGTCATGGACCTTATCCATGACATACTTCACAATACTGAGTTTCACAATGACCAACAGATATTTTGACTTCATTTGAACCTGCAGAACTTTTGCTACTGGGAGGCCCTGTGAGTGTTTGTATCTATTTATGATGTTTCATCTCAGTTTCACTGCGTCAAGGACTTCTTGACCCAATCAGTGTTAATTCTAGGCAGTGTTAGAGAGGCGCGGCGCCATGCCCTAAAAGGGGGCGCCACTGTGACCTTTTTAACCCCCTTGGCGCCATGCCCCTAAAAAAAATTTTTTTAAAGGTTTTATTACCCCCCAGACCCTCTGTCATGGTCCCTTTTGGTCATACCACATTAGAAACTGCTTCAAATTGGCTGTTGACTGGAGTTATAGGGACCTTTTTAACTGACAAGCTTCTCAAATTCTATTAGTAGAAATGTCGCGAATGAAAAGTGCCCTTTTCTAGGTTGAAGTGCCCTTTTCACAAAGTTTGCCCCATGCCCTTCTGAAATCCTAGAATTAACACTGCCAATGTCATGCATTGTTTTGTCCTGTTTTGACATCCTTGGTACAACGGCTCACAGCACCAATCTGCCAGCTAAAAGTTACGTGGGGTCCTCACTGACTAACACCACATTAGTTTCATACACCTGACTTAAGTTTAAGTGATATTCAATATCTACAAGCGTGACAAGTTTGATACTTGAGATGGTCTAATTACATGGACGTTAGGAAGAGGTTTTTGTGAAAGGCAGGCATGGCAGGTAACAGGTTAGTAACGCTAAGAAACAGTGTGAAGTGTAATGAAAGAGTCACTCTTGTTTCTGTTATCACTAGCTAGATTCCCTCTTTGTTCAGGGCTGCCTACCTTAACAATAGTTTCCAACAACTGTAAATTATTTGAAAAAAATAAGAAATTAGCCTACTAATCAGACAGATTGGATTAAGTTTCCTTGGATATTCCATTTAGTGAGAGATAAAATCGGATTTAAAGGGACCGGACGTGTGGGTGTAACCATTGAACTTTTGATAAAATTATTCAGTGCTGTAGTATGAAGGCTGGTAACTATCTTATCTAGGGCTAGGCCCTAGGCCTAGGCGGCCCCCTAGGGTAGGCCTCGCTGTCAGGATCATCATGGATGGTAGTCTGTACGGGTCATGCTAATTACCATCCTCCACCGTCTACTACCGTCTTCCACCGTCCAGCACCCCTTACCGTCATTCACCCCAATATTTCTTAAAAACATCTTTTTCTTAATCTTTCTCTCGAAAATTAATGTAAACCGCATCAGAATCGGGCTAATCACATAAAAAAATATTGTTTTTTGTCATAGACCAACACCACGAATCGTCAGTCAGCGCCACCGTTGGACGCCCATGGAACCAGGTTAGATGAAAACAGAGTTCCAGAACCCACCATAAGGTGGCTCCCTACCCTGGGTGTCCGACGATGGCGCTGACTGACAACAGACCAGAATAATTTGCGATGTGGTTAGCGATTCTGATGCGGTTTACATTAATTTTTGAGAGAAAGTTAAATAAAAAGATGTTTTAAAGAAATATTGGGGTGGATGACGGTAAGGGGTGGTGGACGGTGTGGGACGGTAATTAGCATGACCAGGTCTGTACATCATGATAGGCACGGCCCTGGCCTAGGCCTAGTAGACTTGGGACCCAGTCGCTGTGTCCCTCCGGCCGCCGCGCTACAGTAAACACTCCACAAACGACT